>JAYEVE010000642.1:0-51790 GCA_036346375.1 Guadua angustifolia | reverse complement strand
ACGGAAAATAGCTAAAACGATCTAAACGTAATTACTCTTTTTCGGCATTTACTTAGGGTTCTTTTATAAAAGATTCGCGATTTTGCTCAACCAAAAGCCTTTTTCGTAAAAACCCACCGAAAGGACATAAACGTAATTACGCTCTTTTTCGGCATTTATTTAGGGTTCTTTCACGAAAAATTCATGATTTTACTGAACCAAAAGGTCCTTTTCGTAAAAAAACCGCCGAAAGGATCTAAGCGTAATTACATTTTTTTAGAGGGGCATTGGCAGATGCTTGACACGTGGCATAGGTGAGGAGCCAGCAAACTTGCCATCTTTAATATAGGTATGATACCGCTGAAATATTGCTAATTTCTACATATACCACCAAAATAGTTCAGTTCAAAGGTTATTGTTTTTGTTTCGAAAAAAAAATCAAAGGGTAGCAAATGCACCAAAATTTGGTAATTACAGACTGAATTTCATTCAAATGGATTTAAAGTTAAATTTGAATATTGGTGAAAGTTTAGAATTTTGAGAAAAGATTAATGTCCAAAACGGTCGAGACGAAGAGTCAAAAATATAGATGAAACTTGCACAAAATTTAAAGTTGATCTCAAGATTTGAACTTGAACACAAAATTCGGGCTTACACAAAACTTTCCGAGGATAGCGAAATTTCATTGAAATTGTTAACCCTGGTTTCACTTAAATACCGCTGGAGCTTCTTAATTCTCTCCAATCTACCGATTTCGTTGTATATCGTCACTTGTCCCTAGCTAATGGCGACTCGTCTGCATGCGTGCACCGCTTCCCTCTCATTAGGCTCGACCAAAGCCCGATATGTTCGTTGACCGGGTTAATATTTTATTGTCTATCTAAAAAGTAGGCTTATTTAACGGTTATATCTGTGACCACGATTCAAAGCAAGCCTTTTCCCCTTTAACAACAAACTGGTCAAAAGCTAAAGACGACCAGTTTAAACCAAGGGATTATCAATCCTACTTAATGACAATCAGTTGCACGGTCTTATAAGCCCTGACCAGATAAATTGATCGGAAGACAAGGTAGTTTTCTATGTGATTAATATAAAGATGATTATTAGTATATTTTGCAATATATGACGATTGGCTATAAAGAGCGAGACGGTTAAGGCTCAACGAAGACTTATGTGTGTAGATAAAATGTGTTCGTAGTAGAATTTTCGTAAGTTTGGTAGGGAGAAATTTTACGGTGCATTATACTGGTATACTAGTAATATATATTAGGTAGTAGAAATCATATTTAGCCATTAATTTGTTAAGCGTATTTCTACTACTCTACTACCATAAGAAGTATAAATAAATTTTGAGCTCTTTTATAGTGGATTAAAATTAATACAAGCCGTCTATTTCTTTGAATCTAATAGTTGAAATCAATCTAGATCTAATTATACTACCACCTATAATATTTGTAGTAAAATTCAGATAGGAGTGAAAGAGAAAAAAATCCATCATATTATTTGTCCTGTACGGTAAAACATATCCTATGATCCTGATGAATGGCGGATGAATGGATAAGAGACATCTAGAGATCACCAGATATTCGGTGAATCCAAAACTGTAAACGAATTAGAAAAAATCTAAAATACCTCCGATGAATGAATAGAAAAAATCTAAAACACTCTTAAGAAATGGATTGTTATATTTGATTTCTACCGTAAAAAAGCTCGACAGGGGACTCCAGGTCCCGATCATTGACACACGCCTCCTCCTCTCCATCTTTCTCCCCAAAGTTCATGCGCCTCCCTCCTCTGCTCCTCCCCCCTGCGCTGCGCCATATACTACAGACCAAGGGCACCGCCTTCCATCTACTACAGAGTGCTTTGCACCCACCGCCGCCATTGGGCGGTGCGTATGACAGAAGATCCGTAGGGCGGCGGTGGGAGAAGTGAGTAGAAGAGCAGGGCAATGTGCACGAGAGTGATGTGGCTGCAAGGCCGTGGTGGTCAGGAGGAGTAAAGCATGGAGAAGCTAGGCCATGGAGGAAGAAGAAGGCCGCAAAGAGGCCCCGGCCGGGTGTGTCTGATCGGAGCTAGATTTGAGGAGAGCGACCCTTGGAAATGAGATACCTTTAGGAACGAGTGGTGGAGACGCGGAGTGCATCAGAAATTCAGAATGGTAGATTAGAGAGAATTGGGAAGTTTGAGTGGTATTTAAAGTGGACCAAACTAGCTACTTCTGTAGTTTAGTATGTACCAAAACCAACAATATTTTCAGTGGTGTATATTTAGGGAACTTTTGTATTTTATACAAAAAAATGTCCCGTATTTACAGAAATATACAATATTCACGCGTATTTGCAAAAATCTCCACCGTTTTTACATTTTGAAATTGCGAAACCTCAATTTTGCATTTTGAAATTGCGAAATCAGGGATTTCGCAATTTCAAAATGCGAACTCACTGATTTTGCAATTTCAAAATGCGAAATTGAGTGTATTTGCACTCTCAAATTGCGAAATTGAGGTGGCCCACGTGTGCATGCTGATTTCGCCATTTGAGGATGCGAAATTGAGGTGGTCTGAATCGAAAAAGCTAAACCGATTGACAGAGTCTGCACTGCTACCAAGATGCAGAATCGACAACAAATTGGTCCCGCCCGCATGCAAAGATTTGTTGCATGCGTTCCATTCTATCGCCACTCGCATGCAGAGAAAGAGAGAATCCCACACACGCTGGCAACCGTGAGCTCGGAAAACCAGGCCCCGAGTAAAGCAGCTCTTTTCTTTGGTTTGATGTGACACCGACATGTCTCATCGACGCGTCGAAAGCTGTGAATGACTCGTTTGCTCATTTGCCAGCCGCCAGTCGCAGACGAGAGCGAGAGAATTCGGCAATTACCGAGAGCGTCGTAAAATACAGAGCTCGTGAGAGAAGAGATCGAGAAATTTAGTTGGTGCTTATATTTTGATGAAGTTTAACGGTTAAATATTTTTTCAGTATTTCATCCAGGATTCGTATTTTGTAGGTATTCTGCAGGAAGGTTTTTTGAGACGTTAATTGGCTTTTAGTGATCTTGTCGGCGTTTCGTATAACCGGCAAGTAAATTTGTAAGTATAGGGGATCACGCCGCTCTCTCGTATGGTTAGGCTAAAGAAGCCTCGGATGAACATCGGATCGGGCCGAGGAGTCTCAGATTATCACTTGGTTCGCCGAACGCCCCTTTCGGCAGGGTGGTGGATCTCATTGTTCGAGTATGAAAGGTTACATGCAGGGCTAAGGACGTGCCCTTAGCGCCGTCTCAACCGAGCAATGGCTCAGGGAGCTTGAACGATTAGCTCTGCCTGGAGAGCAAGCGAGATGGGATATGGAGGAATGAGGATTCGCCTCGTATCGGGGACCACCTCCTTTATATAGTTCGGAGGGCAGGTTACACGCAAATTTGGAGAAAAGAGGTAGGGATACGCTAGTCTTGGTCTTCGGTCCCGTGGATCGACGGTTGTTTGCCATACCCATATGGGTTGGTAGACACAAAGGATGGTGTTTCATTGGGAAGGCGCTACCGCTTTGTACTTGCTTGTCGATGTTGACGCCGTCTATGCATGCCTTGGCATCGCCTCGGTTTGAAGCGCTTCTTCTCAGACCAAGGGGGGCGAGTGGATTCGGCAGTGCTTGACTCGCGGGCCCCGCCACCTTAGGGAAGAGCCACCGTCCCAAAGATGGTTGTCGTGTCCATAGGGCGGTGACCGCTTGGTGCCGACCGATGATGTGGCGGGGGGCCAAGTGGAGCTCTTGGGGGTTTCGACCATGGCCTGTCGGGACGGCGAAGCGCCTAACCAAATGACTAAGTCTGGCGCCCTAGGAGGATCTGGTCGGGCCGAGGGTCCTTCGGGCCCCTTAGGCTAAGGTCGGGCCCAAGATAGTTTATTCGGTGATCCACCAATATTCAATGATAATCCCATCTTCTTGTGGGAACGAAGACTCGGTAATACCTTCTCGCTTCGACAAAGATCGCCGATTTGGGTTCCGAGCCCGATGATCGAGAGAAATACGATCATGTATACTTTCTCAGGAGTACCCATGGTATGAGTATTCGTCAAGAGTTTCGGGCCATCCCGAAATGAGCATTCCTCGATGGGCCCTTTGTCTTCGCCATATGGCCTTCTTGGCAAGGCGACAACAGAGCAAGGCCGCGGATATTCTTGGGGACGGCCACTTTGTCGATGAGCCCGACCGACTTGGTCGGTCCGCTTTGATGGGTGGCGGCGAGCGACCCGCGGTGTAGCCCCGAGCCGCTTCAAGATCTAGTCGGGTCTCGCATCCGATTATGGCGGGCTCAAGAGTGCCGACTTGATCGAGCTCGAGCCTCGAGTGGATCGAGCTAATACTTTAGGAAGCGGTCCAGCCCGCTTTTGGTTTGTTCCCGACCGGTCAAGACGCAGCAAGTGGGGTGAAGTTTTCCGAGCCCCGAAAGAGCGGTCAAGAACCGGTTTGGGGTTATCCGGTCGACGAGTCCGACCGACTTGGTCGGAGGGCTCGGCTCGACGCCGAAGTTTGCCGCATAGACGCCTTGCCGCTTTGTGCCGGGTTCGGCTTTTAAACACCGGTTTACGCCGCACTCGACGCGTCGTGGGTCGGTTGGGAGGTCCGGATGCCTTTTCGCGAGAGGTTCCGGCTTCCGACGCTTTTTTTAACGTCGTATCTAGACGCGCCGTGGTCACCGGGAGGTCCGGATGCCTTCGCGAGAGGTTCCTGCCCCGAGTGCTTTTTAACATCGTAGCTAGACGCGGCCGTGGTCGTGGCCGAGGTCCGGATGCCTTGCGAGAGGTTCCGTTCCCGATCGCTTTAACGTCGTAGCTAGACGCGACGTGGTTTGGCCGAGGTCCGGATGCTTCGCGAGAGGTTCCGGTTCCGATCGCTTAACGCCGTAGCTAGACGTGTTAGTGCTATTTTTACGCCGTAGCCGGGCGTGTGACGGCTTTGTTTAACGCCGAGCTAGGCGGGGGCATCCGCCTCGAGTCCTCGTTCAGCGAGGTGATTGCGAGAGGAGAGTCCGCCGTCGATCCCACGATATCGCCCCGTCCCGCAAGTGTGGGACTTGGAGGGGTGAGACGCAGACGCAGTTTGTTTACGTCGGCTCAACACCGTGCTCGTGGAGCCGCTAACGGTTATCCGAGTGGGCCACGAGATCGAGCGATCTCGAGCGACGATCCTGCGCGCGGGTGTCCGACCTACTGGGCGACCCATAAAAACCTTTTTACTCAATCCGTACACGGACCCCGAGCTGCTTCAGAACTCCTGGGCGCACTGGCTTCATTGCCCTTCGAGGCTCCTGAGAGAGTTTGAAGTATGGTCCTGACGCCGAGCTAAGGCGATTGGTCGTCCCGCCAACACAACTAAAGACCCACCGAGGGTTCGCTTTAAACTTGCCTCTTCGCCGCTTTTGCCTCACCGGGTCGGCGGGGGACCCATCCGTGGATCTGCCTTTGGGACCCACAGTCAGTCTTATTCATCAGGCATTCGCCTTCGCCACCTCGAGACCGCAGGCCCGGTGGACTTTTTTCCTCCTGCCCGCCGCTTTGAGCCGACCCAGGCGTAGATCAAGGGTCGCGGAGTTTCGCCGAGCGATGCCCGACGTCGCAAGCATTTAATGCACGACGGGAATTAAATGCGGCGAGATGATTAGGGGCGATCATGCTCACCAAATGGCCGTGGCGCCCGATGCGATGGGTGATGCTTCATACGAGGCCGCTTTGACGGTGCTCACCTCGTCGACACGCTAATCGGCCGGTGCCTGCTGGTGGTGCTGCTCGACGCCATAAGATCGGGCGCGGAGAGGCGTTAGGGCATACTTACGCTGCTACGCCAGCCTCGCTTGCCTTTGTTCTCCTCGTTCTCGGTTTCTCCTCAAACGAAAAAGAAAAACAAAAGAATTGGGGAGAGTTACTCACATTCTCTCCTCCGATCCCCGTTGCACGCAGATCGAAGATGTCGTGGGTCGGAGTCTGCACCTGCCTATGCCACGCACTCAGGCCGAGAAGAAAGGGTCCCTCTCTCGCGGGATGCCTCGCAATGGAGGGTCCCAGCGGGGCCGCGGAACAGCCACGGAGGAGGGGAGATCGTGGTCCCCGCCTGCCTCTGGCGAGCCGGTTCGGCTCCCACTTCATCCTTCGTCTGCGGATGTCAGACTTCTCACGGGTTGAGGTGCATCATCTCAACCCTAACGGCGTGCTCCACATAGCGATCTTCATAACGCGTGAGGCGCCGAGGATCGAGCCTCACCGGCAGCTGTGGAAGTACTCTTCTACGCCCGATCGTGGAGGGATAAGTCGGCTGCCGCCACGGCGTCCATGGGTCTGCGCCATCTGCTACGCCTCGTCAGTGATCGGAGTACATCCTCTCGGTTGCCGACATCGGACCGAGGGTGGCATTCGGAGTGGTTCTATGCTCGAACTCGGGAGGCGGCCTTGACCTTCACCGGCCGCCTCCTCGAGTCGAAGGAAGATTGGAGCTAGGGCCTCGACAAGAAGGAGAAAAAGAAGGTGGAGCCGATCTTGGAGCGGATCAAGCTTCACGGAGCGGGCTCGATC
This sequence comes from Guadua angustifolia, assembly GCA_036346375.1. NCBI lineage: Eukaryota > Viridiplantae > Streptophyta > Magnoliopsida > Poales > Poaceae > Guadua > Guadua angustifolia. The sequence goes on along the minus strand of JAYEVE010000642.1, from coordinate 45,240 downwards.
GGCGCGCCATTAGTACACGCTGTTCATGAAGATGCGCGGCAACCCCTTATGGATAGGCCGCCCCATGTTCCTCAGATGGCGGGCGTCCGACCCCATGAGGATGGCCGCATGAACTTGCCGCTGCCGAGCTTGAGGCCAGGGTGGCCAATGTGCTGGTCGGGGGCACTATCACGGCGGCGGGTGGCGGCCCCGAACCTTTTTCGATGGAGAACCCCGAGCTCAGTGGGCCGAAAGCAGCCTTTTTCCCTCTTTCTTGTGTCCTCAGCTTCTCGACATCTGAATTAACTAGTGATTTTGCACCACTCAGGGACTGGGCAAGGTGGTGTCCCGACCGCTGCTGCCGGGAGAAAAGCAGCAGAAGGCCCAGGCCCGTGAGGCGGTCGCCCAGAAAGAGTCCGCCCGCAAGAAGCGGATAGAGGAGAGGAGGAGCGAGAAGAAAAGGGAGCGCATGGCCAAAGTTGCGCGCGGCGAGGATGCCTCTGTGACCACCGCCATCGCGATCACGATCCGGCCAGAGTCCTCGAGCAATGGTGGTGGCGACAGCCTTGACGATCCGTATGAGGCCTTCCTCGGGCCACTAATTGATGGCGAGCCCTGCGAGGGTATCGGCACGAGCCCCTCTATCGCCGCGCCGCAGGTGGAAGTCCCGCAAGAGGAAACATCCCTGGGGAAGCGAAAGGGCGACACACCTCTACCAAGAAGGCCGCCGAAGAAAATGTTGCTCCTGCTCCATCGCCGCGGTGGAAAGCTCTGACGAGTGGTGGTCAGCGTGAAAGCGGCGCCAGTCCGCTCCAAAGAATGGTCGGCGCCGAGTTACAACCCGCCGCTGGCGTAATCGGGCCGCCGCCGGTGGCTCCAGAGTTGAGCGGCGAGACTCAGTACCCCGACGGGTCGAAGACCGGAGGAGACGCTAATGAGTTTGCCTTTGCCGCCAGGTCCCTCGCCACGGGGCGTAATCCTGAGCTCGCCATGGGCCTACCGTCGCCGCCAGGACCCATCGGAGGATGGCGGTAGCGCTGAGCTTGACGTCCGAGCCTTGCATCAAGCGCGACGAATATCCTCCTCAAGAACCGAGACACGCCACCGCTAAAGTCGGTAACAACGACCCTCCAAGAAGCCGCGGCTAATGGAGGCCGAGGCGGAGGTCGAGTTGTGGGGGACCTTCGAAGAGGGCGCGCAGCAGGTGGAGGCTTATCTGAGCCAAATTCGCTGGGGTCGGGCGATCGCCTCCGGCTCGGCCGATGAGGCGTCAAGGTCGCTGCTTCGAGGTTACTTGCCGGCTTGCGAGTAATCCCACGGATTCTTGACTTCAGTCTTTGATTTGCTTTAGCGGCCGTCGGGCTAAATGAAGTACCCGGTCTTCCATAGCAACCTAAAGCTCGGGCCGGGGAGATGTCAAGCGCTCTCCACTCTATGCATGAACAAAGGGTGACCGCCAAAAGAGGGCGCAAGTCTACACCCGAGATTGCGCGAGGCTCGTGAAGCCCCGCACACGAATGGGCGGAGGCGAAAGGGTCCGGCGGAGTTGCTGAGAGGCGCCGGATAACCAATCCTGTGAGATGAGGATATCCGAGCTCGAGGCACTTTTTGGCGTAGCCCTCGCCTGTGGACGCGCTGCCGCCGCAAAAGTGCGGCTCTGTGGTGAGCGCTGACGAGCTTCGGTGAGTCGACTCGCCAAGAGGGACGCCTTACTCGAGCGGAAGACACGGACCGAGGCCGTGCTGGAGCTCCAGCGCCAGAAGGCCCTTGCGGCTGGTGAGCAGAACAACCCTAATTCAGTCTTCCACGATTGCAAACCGCCCACCTTCTCATTAACATCGCTTTGATCTGCAGTGTTGCAGGAGGAGCTCAGCGATGTCGTGGGGGCGCGGAAGACGACAGTGGAGGAACGTGATGCAGCGGCCGCGCACGAAGCGGAGGCCTTCTCCGCAGCGAGCCGGGCGGAGCGGGATGCGCTCGAGCGGTTACCGAGCCGATGACCTCCATGAAGTCTGTTGGGAGATCCGCAAGAGTGCTTGGAACCTCTGAGCCGGGTTCGAAGTTCGCTTAGCCGCTCTTGCCGCCCGCGTGCGAAAGCATGTCGAGCGTTCGGTGAGTGAGGGATAGAGCTCGGGCTTGCTCGGCGCTAGTCTTTGCACTCTCCCATTATCGCGGCATCGACCTGTCGCTGTCGTGCCGGGTTAAGGCCGAACCGTCCGACGGAGAGGTCGAAGAGTTCAGAGCCGTACTCCTTATGCTGAGGAGATCGCCAGCCGGATTCCGCCAGGAAGCATCCTCCACCAGAAACAAGAAGAAAGTTGACCATTTTGGTTCTTGTAATAATTTTGTCTTGTAATGAATCTCATTTTTAGCAGGACGGGCAGTCAGTAGGTTCCTCCCTTTTTCCAGTGCCTCCCAGAGATGATAAACATTTTGATGGCCATAGCTTCAGAAACCGCAAAGGTTTACGCAAGCGTAGGTCGTCATGTTAACATCTTTGAGGGAGACTCGAAATAGGAGCTGGGGCCTAAGGAGCAAAATGTTCGCTTGTACTCTTGCCAAGGACAAGAGTGTTCCCGATCACTATGGGTTGTATGCTATGGGTAGTTCTTTCTCCAAGAAAACATTACCAGAATCAGATTACCGGGCGAGGGCCAGTAGTGTTTGGGTCGAAAGGGTTACCGCTAAGGGGGAAACCCACAACTGACTAAGTCATCCGACCCGTGAGAGTGCGGGCACTTAGGCGCAGATTGCTCATCTACACTTGCGCGGGAGAGGAGTGTTTCCGACCAACTACGAGTTGCACCTCGTGGGAACTTCTTCTTCAGAAGGCACTACTGCAACAGTAGCCACTGGGCGTGAGGCCGAGTGCTTGGTCGAGAGGGTTACCACTAGAGAGGACCCATTAGCCACCTGGGATCATCTCGACCAAAAAGTGTGTGAGCTCGCCCCGAGCGGGGTGTGTGAGCTCAAGCCAGGATCGCTTCACAACGCTTGGACTCGAGGTGGAAAACGAATGCGGAAGCACTTTTAAGAAAAAGATTGCCTTAACTTTTATTTTGGATGCGGAGTCTTTGCGGGTCGGGTCTCTTACTCACTTTCGTCGGTTGCGGCTTCTTCTCTGGGGCCCCGATCCATTCGGGGGGCACCGTGTAGCCCATCCAGAGACGTTGCTTGCGTCGGCGTCGGCGCAGCTTAGCTCGAGCCGAACGAAATCAAAGAGTCGCCTATCAAGGCTTCTCGCCGCAAGACAATATTCCTTTCGTCTCTAACCGTCCCGTCGCATTTTAATGTGAGACGGGGGGTATGGACAAGGCACGCCCCGCCGCTGACGGTATGAATATTGCGCGCTGCGGCGGCGAGTCACCCGAACGTCCGCCCGCTTCGCTCTTCGCCTCAAGCATATAAATATGGCGCGAGAGCAAACATGCGCATTTTTTTTTTCGCTCTCCCATTCTCCTTTTGCCCTTACGCGCGGAGAAGGGGAGTTAGCATACTTCGGCGCCGATGGCGAAGCGGGGTGATGATCGGCGGTCCGGAAACGGAAGCGGTGGCGACTTCGGTCCGGACCCAAGAGATCCGCCTTCGCCCGGCCGCCATCACGCGAGAAGAGGGGCTCGCTACGCCTTGTCGACCTTCCGCATTAGGGACCCCATTGCGGAGTGAGCCTTTTTGCCTGATGTCGAGGTGGTTTCAGCTCCGATCTTGTTGACGCCGAGCTTTTTCTTTCTTTGCTTCAGAGCTTCTTGCTCGGGGTCGGGCCGGCCGCTGGCCGCGTTCTCGACGCACCGCCTAAGCAAGGGAGGCGGCTGTCTGCCGAGGACCACTCGGGCGCCTGTCGCTATGGGCGATCCTCCGGCGCCTCGAAGCTGCGGCTCGTAGGTGAGCGCGTTGGAAGCCTCTATGCAGATCCGAACCGCGGCCGCCGCGCAGAAAAAATGTCGCGCAGAGGGCTCGATTCAAGCTTTTGAGGAAGCTCACCGAGGCGCGCGCGAGTAGGCGCGGCACCGCGGTTCCGGCCGGTGCAGCGAGAAGGAACTTGCCAGTGAGTGCATTAAGAACGGTGTACCTGGCGGATTTATCTTATGAACGTGCTTGGCCCGCCTTCGAGAGCATGACCGAAGCTTCGTGCCCCGGAGTGGATTCGCAGGAGCCGCCGGAGCGCGACGAGATGCATTATGCCCTCGGCCTATCCTGTGCGTTAACGCCCCGCCGACCTACTTCCCACTTCTACGCGAGCGGCTCGGCTCAAGCGGCGGAGGTCGCCGTGTCCATGGCGGAGTATGTGCTGGCTGTTGTTGCGCCAGCATACGCCGCTCGACCACCGCCACCATTGGCGGGTCGGCGGAGACGCGACCGCACGGGCTAGAGTCGCGCGGGCACCGAGATGGTGGCGTAGGCCGGTCACAACGAGGTGGGCAGCGACACTCCGAGGATGACGACGACTTCGGATGAGCTTCCGGCGCGATTTGCTTTTGCTTCAGAGGCGCAATGCATGTAAATATTCCATGCTATGAACTCGGGGTTTTTTTAATGCTTTGCATTTTTTCTCCGCTGTGAACACTTTGCGTTAGCGACCATAGCTCTCGTGGACCACCGGGGTTGCGAAGCGAGTCGAGTGTTAGTATCTAGAAGAAAACGCAACAGATAGCTGGGGACTTAGAAGTCCAAAACGTGTCCCAGTCGACCACGGTCGCCTCGCCGAGACACTTCCTTCTTCAACACAAGATTACTCGCAAGTCACGTACGGGGCGAGGTCAGAGTACTTAGGTCGAGAGGGTTACCGTTTGCAAGGGATCCAATGGCCGGTCGGGACGCCAACCCAAGTGGGTATGCAAGGACGCAGCCCCCGAGTCGCTCGTGAGGACTAGAAACTAGTCGGCACGAAGTGACTCGGACCCCTCAGGTGTTAATAGAAACGCGGGGATCGGGATGCAATTTCGAGATATAGGCCTCTTGGCTCCTTAGCATTCCACGGCGGCGCAAGACGGTTCCGTGTCCACCGCGGTGGTCGGAACGGTCGCGCCCGTGATTTGGTTGGGCACCGTGTTGACGGGCTGCACCAACCCGGCGCGCGCAGGTCGAAGACGCAGTGCCCCGGCGGATATCGCGCTGCTGGGCGCTTATTAGGCTCCGAGGCCTGCATGATGCAGTCTTGGTTCCCTCGCCCAGTGGACACCTCGGCGAAAGCTTACTGCCAGCAACATTCTGGCCATCGCAGGGGAAGTGAGGAAGGCCGCGCGACCCCTTGGCCAATTGGAAGTGAACCCGACGCGCGCGCAGGGCGCACGCCGGGCGCATGTGAAGGCTGGGGCCGACGATGCTCCAGATCGTCCTGGAGTTCGCCAGCTCGCCTTTGGGGCCTCCGCGCTCGCGTCACCGCTTAAAGCTTCGACAAAGAAGCTTGAGGAGTGGCGGGGGCGAGGATAAAAACCCCTCCCGGGAGTCAAGGAAGGCGGCGAGCTCGCTTCGGCGCGAACACGTCGCCGAAGTTCGCTGCCGTCACAGAAGAAGACCATCGAGGAGGGAAATGGGAATCCGGAGATCACGGAGATGACGCGCAAAGGACCCTACCTAAGCATGGCTAACCGGCGTTTGTTAGATAACCTAAGTAAATTTGTAAGTATAGGGATCACGCGCCCTCTCCTCGTATGGTTAGGCTAAAGAAGCCTCGGATGAACACCGGATCGGGCCGAGGAGTCTCGATTATCATCGTTCGGGCTGAACGCCCCTACTTCCAACAGGTGGTGGATCTCGTTGTTCGAGTATGAAAGGTTACATGCGAGGGCTAAGGATGAACCTTTAGTGCTCGTCCGAACGGCGGCTTCAGAGCTTTGAACGGTCGTTCGGGTCGGGAGAGCAAGCGAGATGGGATATGGAGGAATGAGGATTCGCCCGTTGTTGTGACCACGCCTCCCTTTATATAGCCTGAGGGGACATACACGAAAATTTGGAGAAAAGAGGTAGGGATACGCTAGTCTTGGTCTTCGGCCCCGTGACCGACGGAGTTCTTTGCCGCTACCCATGTCGGGTTGGTAGACACAAAGGATGATGCTTCATTGGGAAGGCGCGCTACCGCCTCAGACTTGCTTGTCGAGATGCCGACGCCGTCTATGTTGCAGGCCTTGGCATCGCCGGGTTGAAGCTCTTCTTCATCAGACCAAGTGGCGAGTGGATCCAGTGCTTGACTCACGCCCCGCCACCTTGGGAAGAGCCACTGTCAAAGATGGTTGTCGTGTCCATAGGGCGGTGACCGGCTTGGTGCCAACCGTGATGTGGCGGGGGCCGCTAAGCCGAGCTCTTTGGGGCTCGACCATGGCTTAGTCTGGGGCGGATGGCGCTCGACCAACGACCAAGTCGGGCGCCCTAGGAGGCTTCGCGGTCGGGCCGAGGGTCCTTCGGGGCCCTTGGGGCTAAGGCCGCCCAAGATGGTTTATTTGGTGATCCAACCAATATTCAATGATAATCCCATCTTGCCGTGGGAACGGAGACTCGTAATACCCTCTCTCCTTCGCAAAGATCGCCGATTTGGGTTCCGAGCCCGATGACTGAGAGAAATACGATCATGTATATTTTGGTCGTGGGTACCCTTGGTATGAGTATTCACGATTCTCTGCACAACATCGAGAAGGTTAGTTAGTAATATTCGAAAAAACTAGTATAGTATTTTGGTAATATTATTGCTCAGATCGATTATGGATGCGCATAACCGCATTTTAGTGTTCATGAAAGTCGTAAATAATTGTTTGTATGCCGTGTGATTTTAGTGCATTTAGTGGTTCAAAAATAAAGGTATTATTGTATTCAATGACAATGTTAGAAATACTATCTCAGACGTTAAAAGAACAAAGACACTGCGTAATAATGGCATAATTATCGGTGTTCATGTTTTGTAGGAATTTATTGTGAGCTATCGTTATTTGTTGGATTAGCTGATCGGAGTTCCCTATTTCGGAAGTAGACTCCAGAAAGGTTATTTTGGAAGTTGGTCAAGGTTTTCTGGTCTTCATTACAGCTTCACACAGGTTAGTTCTTAATCTTTAGGAACATTATTATGATATTGCTGTAGTACTAGAATAACATATAGAATAAGCGTTCTAGTAGCATGACATAAAATTACAGTAACAATAATAATATGTAGAATAAGCGTTCTAGTAGCATGACATGGGCGGCAACGATGCCTCGCAGTTCATATCGTGGTACTACACCGCGCAAGCACTGAAGAACATGTGGCGCCCTAAGATGTCTTCCTTCACCGTTGGGACCAACTACAAGACCATTGATGGGCCAACATGGTACCCTTATCCCGCCGTGTCGACGACGAAGTGGGAGGCCTAGCGGCGAAAAGAATCCACGGTGACATGGATGTCGCTAAGCCGTGCACTCTGCCCGCCAAGTGCAAGTTATGCAAACAAACAGGGCATGACCGTAGGAGGTGTCCCAACCCCAACCCTTAGTACGTTGTAAACGCGCTACGCCATGTATTCGTGTAACTTGTTTGTTTCAATGTATGAACATTTATGGTACTTTGTAAAAATGCTTTTTCCTTGCCTTGTCATATTATGTGCATATAAGATTACTCCATAGACGGTGATGGAGGGTCTTCCTCTCCCCGAGCTACTCCGTGAGGCAGTCGATGCAACCCATAAATCACGAGCTATATCGGCAGGGATCCAGGTTGGTAATTAATTTCGAACAACGCTGCCTTAATTGCGGATTTATCGTACAGTGATATTGCTTCTTTTTACAGTTGGACCCACTTGCCACACGATCGGGGCACAAGATCAAGGCCGTGGACCCTCGTTTCCACGTTCCGCTTGCTAGGGCGGTCACGCCATTTGCCCTAATGATGGACGGAGCTCGTATAGAGGGCGGCAACAGGACCCCCATGCCCGCCATCGATCGGGCACTTGTCACTGGGCTCATAGACAGGTGGGCGCCCTGAGACCCATACATTTCACTTCCCATTCGGAGAGATGGCTATAACTCTGAAGGATGTGTCCATGCTCACCGGCCTACCTATCAGAGGTCGACCCGTCATTATCACCCGGCCTGCGTGACAACAATGGCTGCCTTATGTCTCGGCAAGGTATGTCATGTTCGAACGTACTTTATGCATTTGTTGAAGGCAATATCACCCATTGTTCGTAACGACCTTGTCATTGCAGGTTCGGGCGTCATCGCATACACTCGTATGAGACTGTGTGTCAAGGCATGGCTACGGGCTTGGTAGAGTATGAGGCTTGCCCCCGATGCGGACGCTGGCGATGGTACAACGGCACTACGAGGTTTACCTATACTACCTGGCTTGGGGCGGTATTGTTACGCAACACAAATAGGGGATTATCCTCCTCACATTATATGGTTAGCCCGGAGCTCGCGGCTAACCCCGAGGAGGCAACAACAGACACTGGGGATCTGCCGTGTTGGCGACACCTACAAGGGTTGTGCGATGCGTGCAACGGACAAAAACCAGGGGCGGTATTACGGGTGCTTGCACCTTCTTCTGATGTGGAGTTGGGAGTATCTTCCACCCTAGGCCTTACGCCCCGAGGTCAGATTACCTATTGGTCATCGACGACGACATCCCGAAGGCTACGCTGTCCAACAATGGGTTACCGCGGATGCATGCACGTTGAGGTGGACCTCGAGATGACCGCAGGAGCTATTACCGTGTCATTGGCGATATAGATCTACTCACCGCAGAGCATGTGACATGGAATCCGTGGAGCGATCACCGAGCAACAGACATTGCTTCTCAAGGTCGCATATCAGCTTTTTGCACGGCGGACAGTGCACTTTGGATGACCAACTGTTTCGTGTTGTACATGCACGCAGTTGAGGTTTACTCCCCCCAGCGTGTACAAAGACAGTTTGGGTTTACGCAGTAGTCCCTGCTCCACTGCTCGCCGGACTTGAGAATCGCACGGTGTGTTGACCTTACCCATAATTCCGTGATCCTGTTGTACCAACAATTTTAACCATTCTCGTGTTTTACAATACAGGAAGAGCGCGAAGGGCGGGACTGGGACTCACGATTGGTTACATGTGCACCGTGACCATGTGGCTAGTTGGTTGAACACGGCAATGGAGGACGTCGTCGCTCCCTTTGGCCCATATCATCCGGGGGAACACATGCAGTACCTTTCATAGAACCGCCCCCGCACGCGTGCGACCTTGCTTAGTGGCCATGTCGAACCGCGACTACGACCATATCCTGAGGACAGAGTTCGTGCAGTCCACATTTTGGTAAGACCCAAATTGTTGAATGTACCGTCATTATAAATTCAAACGTATGCATTCAATATAATACGCATTTAACTCTATTGCGCATACGAGAATCATCCGAGCTGCTCTCCCAAGTTGAACAAATTGCACCTCAAGCTCATTTCAAAGACTAGTGCCCCACCGACCGGAGTAAGGCAATCCATCGCTTCAGAGGTGCCGCTTATTTCAAAGACTCGTGGCTTGGGTCCTTTGGCCGACCTTCCAGACGAGACCATGATGTGCCGATCATGGACCCTTCGCGCAGCTCCGACGCCAGGAGATCTACGAGCGGTCATCCGTCTACGAGCGCACGTCCATCTACGAGCTCACGCCACCTCCACCTCGACGCTCAACCACTACCGAGCCGGCCGTTCTCTGAACAATACAAAAGGACGTCAATTAACGCCGCAAGAGGGCTTGCTTCTAACTATGGCGATGAAGATGACGCATCGATGACTTCGTGTCACCTCCACCCCAACGTTCAAGCACTAACAGAATTGGCCGTCCTACGAACAATACAAGAGGCCTATTCCGACAACCATGGCCTTAGAATGTATGGTTTTCTGACTTACTCCTTCACTGGAGTTATGAACTCAATGTTGTATCCCAGCTTTATGAATTCCCTAAGGCATGCACGTAGTTCACTTGCCATGCTATTATAGTTGTTCTACTTACTCCACTTTGTAATATCAATGCCGGGTTCTATTCAATGCTTAACTCTGATTTACCACACACTAGCTAAAAGAGAATGACGAACAACGAAATTCGATTTTTTTTCTACCTTATTTTCCGTAGTAAATTCTGAGTTGAGAATCACCCTCTCTCTATCTCCCTCTACGTAATTATATGAATTTCTTCTGTATCTTCTTGTTGTATCCCAATTATATTATTCTCGCAATTATTACGAAACTACATTACTTACAAAAAAAATCCCCTTACATACTTAAAAAAAACCCATTGTGTCGCGATACGCAGAACAAAAATCTCTCATTCAACCAGTCGCAAAAATTCCTCACTTGCCCAGTTAGAAATGTCTCATTCAACCAGTCTCAAAAATTCCTCATTCGGTCGATCAATGTTTTACTACGATTTGCCATTAAATTTGTCGTACACCGAAATAAAATGCGAAAAAATGAAATATGAATTTCTCGAACAAAAAAATTACTGATAAAAAATTTTCTATATCACTGAGAAATTAGTTTCCTTTTGAATTTATTCAACCGAAAAAGAAATGGAAAAAAAAACCGCTGGCTGACGCGGAGGCTCAATTTCGCCATTTCAAACTGCAAATACCACTTAGTTTTATGTAGTTGTTGTAGCCACTTTTTTTGTGTAGTTGTTTTAGAAACTTATTTTTGTGTAGTTGTTTTAGCGGCCTAATTTAGTGAAAATACACTCAATTTCACATTTTTCCATGTGTGAGTACACTCAGCCGAAATCAGCATGCACACGTGGGCCACCTCAATTTCGCATCCTCAAATGGCGAAATCAGCATGCACACATGGGCCATTTCAATTTCGCAATTTGAGATTGCAAATACACTCAATTTCGCATTTGAAATAGCAAAATCGGTGATTTACATTTTGAAATTGCGAATCACCGATTTCGCAATTTCAAAATGCTAAAATGGAAATTTTTACAAATACGCACGTGAATGTTGTATATTTCGTAAATGGGACATTTTTGTATAAAATACAAAAGTTTCATGTATATTTACCCAAGGACAACAAAGATATGTTGTTGTTAGTATAACCAACAATATTTTTACGTGTGTGTCTATGCTTATACATATATACATATCTATACATACATATATACACATACATACACACATATACATATACATATACATATGCATATATATACATATATATACGAGAAAGTATACAGTGAAAGTGGACATATGGTGAAATCATAAAAATAATCAAACAGGGGTATTGGATCAAACATGAATGGTTTAGATCTAGGCGGAATCCCACCTCCTCCACTTAAAGTGTGGAATTTTGTACTTTTTCTAGGAGGTTATGTGTAAAACGTGTTTAAATGAGGAGGTGGGATTCCACCTAGATCTGAACCATTCAAGTTTGATCCAATACCTCTGCTTGATTATTTTCATGATTTCATCATATGCCTACTTTCACCATATACTTCCCCCATATATACATACACATACGTATATACATACATATACATATATGTACGTACGTATGTACATATATACATACACATACGTACATTAGGGCCGGTCCTAAGTTTTTGGAGGCCCGGAGCGAAATTATAAATGGAGACTCCTCCTAACATAAGCATTAAAATATTTTTATACTACCATGTATCAACTGAAAAGACAATATTCAGTGTATTATAGAAATTGAACCGATAAATAAATGGAAGTAGAAAAGTAAGATTATTTACCTTAAATATTTTGTAGAGATCATCTTAGGAAATATCTTCTAACATTTCTAGATGCAAAATCATCAATTATGGTCTCAACATTAATGTCATCCAATAACTTCTTCTCAATACATAAAGTTGTCAGACCATTTAACCTTTCTTGAGATATTGTAGACCTCAAATAGTTCTTCAATAATTTCAACTTTGAAAAATTTCTTTCAGCTGATGCCACAATTATCAATACATTAAATAAGATCCAATAAGCAACAGAAATATTAGCATAACAATCCACTTCCCTGACAAACTCAAAAATCTCCATAGCAGTCATTGGTCTATCTGGCAAAGTCATTTGCAGTATTCTTAACTTAGAAATCAGATTATTTAACTGAAAATCAGATGAATCATCAATAGAGAAAGTTTTTGCCAACTTAGTACAATAATCTTTAAGTTCAACATGATCCAATGACTTCAAAGTTGTTGAGCTCAGAAGAGGGCCAAATATATCATTGCTCTTAAAAAATTTATCAATGGCTCCTTTCTGTGATCATATCAAATCCTCTGTTTATTTCTTTTTTTTTCTTTTTGCACGAACAGATGCATATTTCCTAGGCAGCATGATGTCAACAGTCAATAACGTGCTACAAGTAACAAATTTGGACATAGAATACATTAACAGTCTAAGTGTGAAGGTATTAGGTATAAAAAATTGTAGGATCGATATACACTAATATAGCAATCAGAGGGTGGTGAATGATTGCGTGGAAGCTAAAGCCAATTTTTTAGTAATTCTCAAAACACTCCTAAACAAACTATTAAAGATTGCTTCGGTTTCAACAAAAAATAGATTGACATACGTTTATTAAAATATTAATTTCTGAAGATCCCACCGTTGGATTGATGCGTAATTTGGGCTGTAGAAACTAGATTCAATTTCAAAACTAACCAAATAAGAATCAACTCAATCGGATCTACGGATTTAGAGTTATGACCTTCTCAAGGAAAGAGACCTCGGTAATTTGGAGGCCCAGGGCGGCCACCCCACCCGCCCCGCCCCAGGGCCGGGCCTGACGTACATATATACATACATACCTGCATACATATATATACATTTATATGTATGTTGTTGTTGTGTATATATACACCACTGAAAATATTGTTTCTTTTGGTATATACTACAGAAATATGTTACATGGTTTCTTACGATCATGCCGGCTGTGAGTGACGTACTGACGTACAACCTAGCTAAGGCATGGACGAACTATGCTTTACTGCTGTGGTCTTCAACTACTGTTCAATGATTTGCACATCTTTGCTTTAATTTCGTCTTGAATTTTGTCAGCTGCAGACTGCAGTGCATGCAGAGTTACAGTATGCCATTAATTATGTTGGGGACTGGCCCCATTATACTCTACGGTGGAGAGTACATGCCAACTCCCATAGGCCCCTCGTCTGCCCCCCCCCCAAGTGTCTATGGAGGTTTTCTCTTACCTCCACAGGCATGTTACTGGAGTTTCCTTATGTCTCTCACGGCACCTATGGGAGGCTCCCTCTGCCCCTAGCAGCGTGTTTAAGACTCCCTCAGACAATCTCGTGCCTCAGTAGAGCTCTCTAGAGGAAGTACTCGAGGGTCTCCAGTCCTCCAATGGGTCTCAACTCGCCCTCCGACCGCAGGGCACTTGGCAAGACCCCTGACCGCAGGACACTTGGCAAGACCTCTGACCACAGGACACTTGGCAAGACTCCCGGTTCAAGAGGGCACCCCCTGGCCGCCCTCGAAGATGGGTGGGCACCTACATTCCACTTGGGCCCAATCGCCTGGTGGGGTGCCCAAGTCCCCTGCGAGGCTCCGGAGTCAGAGGCCTCAAGCCCCGCAGACATACTTCCAGGGCATACCTTACGGAAGGTCTCTTCATGCCCTGAGGGTAAACCCAAGGCATACCCCGCAGGAGGTCCCCCCGTGGGACCTACAAGTCAGAGGCCTACCCCTACAGGACGATGACGTGGGATCCACTACCTCTTCGCGGGATGATCAGATGCCCTTGCTTAGCTCAATGTAGTAGAAGGCAGGATGATACTTTGTGTAACAGTCAAGCGCCTATAAAACCCTCAACAGAACTCATATATGTAACGAGCTCTCATTGAATACAAAACCTAACAACTGGTGTGCACTTTTGAGAACTCCGGACCGAGACCCTCCCTCTCCCCACAGAAATACACCGATAAGAGTAGGGCACTTGCTAAAGCGCTAGAACTCAGAAACCCTTGTGTCTACTCTCTTTCTCCTCGATGTAGGCCCGTAAGATGGCAATTTCGTCGCTCTCACCTTCGTGTCGTGTTCTTAACATACAACAAATTAATTACTTTAATAAAAACTCCATTCGTTGCTCCTCGATTAGAGGCATGGTCGGGAGTGCAAAATCTACACGGATCAGGAGCGGTCCTTGATTCCTCATTCCCTACGTACGTGGTCGCACACAAGGTTCTAAATTTTGCCGAATTTCAGTGAATTTTCACCGAAATTTGGGATTTCGGGCCTCTATGAAATCTAAATTACCGGCTGAATAAAAAAATTCAAAAAATTCGAAATTACTACAATAATTTTTTTGCCAAAATTTCATGAATTTTGGCCGGATTTTGAATTTTTAGGGCCGGATTTTGAATTTTTAGGGCCGGATTTGACTAGATTTAGTCTAATAACCCTTAAGAAAGTCATCTTCTTATGGGTTTGACCGGTTACAGTCACATCGCCAGGGGTGAGATGTGTTGTGTTGAGTTTTCACAGCATATGGATTGCGTGTTTATGATTAATGTGAGTCAAGATGAGAATAACTTATACTCAGCAATAATTGCTTAGTTTATTGTTGTGTAAGTGGTTTGGAGTCAACTATTGTCAATGGATAGAGGACTAAGACCTAATTAGGAGAGACAAGGTTCAAAACGGTCGAGCAAGCCAAATGGAGAGTACCCATGTGCCAGCTTGGCTAATGGTTTGCTTCATAATAGCTTGTCGAGGTGCTATAGCCGTCGTTCCATCATCTGAAAATCAACATGACTGGAGATGCCACATATATAATATGCATGGTATCACACTCATCAGATGGACCAATAAAACATTGATCAAGGCGTCGAGCGCTCTTGGGAAAAAAACAAAAGGAAACAAGTATTTTTCTTCCACATTTTGGTCGACTTATAGTGCCATACATCTGATGCTGCTGAACGGCGGATACAGTAATTACCAAAAACTCTGACTAGACAAAAAATATAATGATGTGTATTGTGCACGAACAGCCACTGCAAAAACTGGCTAGACAAAATATATGATGTGTATTGCGTACGAACAGCCACAGCATCATTCACGCGCACATATGCAGGGTGAAGTGATCCTTGTGATTGAGAACCTGCGCATCATACGCCGCAATAGCATTGAACACCCTCAAGTGGCTGATCACCTGTGCTCCGCTGCCCGCGTGCTCCATGCCCTCCTCGATCTCCTTGTGAAGATCAACAAGTGAGCTCGGAGTGAATTCCCTTGGAGGACCACCATCGTAAACAAAGTAAGGCTTCACCAAATTTTTATCCAAATTTTTGTGCGGCGAATGTGAGTTGCTTCCCTCCAATATCTGCCCTCCTGCGGCTACTATGAGGTCTTGTATGTGTTCTCTGTCGTCGGTGTTCATGTAGGCGCTGAGGCAGAAATACAATCCTGAAAACAGTTTCGGTGCCTGCAAGCATCATTTTCTCGTCATGCAGAAGTAATGTTACAAAAATTTCTCAAGAGAATGAAAAGCTGATATAAATGGGATAACGTATGAACGTGGATATGAAGCACATTTACAAGATATCGGATATGGATACAATCTGTGAAATATGCTAAGGATCATTCGACTGTTTTCACCTCAACTTGCAGGCAAAGCTGCTGGAATATACTGACCAAAAAACATCTAAATTTCTCTAGAAATGCACTTTGTCATCGAACAGACATCTGTATGAACATTTCAATGCATTTTTATACTTGGTTGTAGTTAGAAAAATTACAGTCCAAATCCTTGTACTTATGCAACCTGCCATCAATTTTTTTCCCACATAGTAGTAATGACAAATTTTTTGCCAGAAACGGACATGTATATGTACCCCTTTAGCCGCTCGAATCCTTCCTTTCTTTGGTCCATCGATTGATGTGTGCAAATCATGGCTGAATTTCACCTCATAAGAAGTTTCTGGACCTGGAATCAGCTCCTCCAAGCAATCCATGATCCCTAAAAGAGCAAGGTAAAAGCACTTCAACACAGGAATGAAAGAAGATTATCTGCAGAATTATGATCCTCGATTGATCTTCATGCATTCTTATAAATGCGAATTGATCAGATTCAGCGGCTTGTTAAATTAAGCAGTATGTAACATCGACTTGGATATAGTAAACAAATAATCAAACATACAAAAAGCAAATTGCTCATATATGGTAACTCTAGCAAAGATGGCTCAATACTAACATCCAATTGTAACAACCCATTTCCCAAACGCTATCGCCATCAGGACCTCATATGATCTGCTACATGCGCTACCACCATTTTTGCCCACGATAACATGAGTCACATTTTTTGCCCATTCCTTGGTCACAGTTGCATTGGTCCAAGATGCAAATTCCTTCAAGGAATCCTGCTTGACTAACGTAAAACAAGTCAAGTTGGAGTTGACAAAACTCAAGAAATGTAGCAAATCATTTATCATGCAAAATGTGTCACTAAAGTAGGATTGCAACACTATCTGTCCATTGACATGCTATACATCGAAAACGCACCAAAAATATATTGTTTGCTACTTTGCTCTTTGCTACCTTCTCTGATGCACTCAAAGCTGAACCAAGCAAAACCAGCTGATCTGAAGGGAAACTCATTGAGGTTCTAAGCTGATCTCTTTGTTTTTCTTCCCTCTGGTAATCAGCAAAAATTCCTTCTTTGTCCGAACATTGTCTGGAATGATTAAATACAATAAAGAATTGAAGAATAACTGAATAAAATATTAATTATTGACCAACTGACCAGGAAACTTTGCATTGTCTCCCTAGAAGGGTCAAGAAAGATCACATACCCTTGAGGCAAGGAAGAATTTGAGGTGTTAAGCGGATCTACCCGTTGATCTTCAATTGTATGAATGGTGGAAAATCCTTGTTTGTCTAAACATTGGCTGGAACAACAAAATACATCAAGAAGAAATATAGAAATGGAAGATTAAGGATTAGTCAAATGCTGGTGAATTATCTCGCAAGGCGGGTGAAGAAAGATCACATACCCTAAAGGCAAAAAAGAATAATTTGATGTGTTGAGTTGATCTACTTGTTTATCTTCCGCTTGGCAGTTGATGGAAATTCCTTCTTTGACTGAACATTGGCTGGAATGACGAAATACAGCACAGAATTATAGAAGTGAAGTAGTAATGATTAATCAAATAACCAGGAACCTTTACATTATATTCCAAGAAGGTGAAGAAAGATCACATACCTCTGAGGAAGGAAGAAGAATTGTCACTACCCTTTCTTGGTGAGCTCATCGCATCACATGGTAGCGCCTTTGAAGCATGTTCGGGCACAAAACATGAGTATTGTGCTATAACATAAAAAATTTAGGCATGTTAGAACATCACATTAGTGATAAAAACACAAACAAATGGATCAATGAAAAGGTATTTTCTAGAGATTACAACATCCCAAATGCAATCAAATATCATCACTGCACATGGAACATGAAAACTTTTACTGCAATGCTCATAATAACAACCAAGGGCTGCTCTTGGGAGTTTGCATCTGCTGCATTGCAATTTTGAAGCACGACTCACTTCTGACTCCAAGTTTATAATCCTATCACCCTCGTACCATACTCTTGGGGCCCTTCACAAAAATTAGTAGGGAGAAAAAAAAAGATCGTATCAACATAAACCCTACTGTGGTTTGTGAGACTAATATTAAGCAGAAGAACTAAACAAATGGGTCATTATTGTTGCATCTTAAATCTACATTGAAAATTGTATGATGGTAAATCTCAAATATGTAAAATAAATATAAAGAGTTAAACATTGTGTGTAATGAAACTTACCACCTGCACATTTCTTATGTACATAGATTATATTTGATGGATTGCCCTCATCCTCGGACACAAGCCTTCCATTTAGGTAAAGTACCATTGGACCATGAAACTGAAATAGTAAAGTAAAAATATTTTAATGCCAATGAGAGCCGCTTCAACAAATCACCTCGAGACTTAAAAGATGCAAATGATTTGAATATATTTACCTCACTGGTTCTAAATGAATGGCAGAAAACACATTCATCTTCAAATAAGTTGATTGGTGTTTGCAGCCTCTTCAATCCAGTAGCACCTTCATTGTCTCCCGACATGCCACATTTTCTAGAAACATTGCTTTTCAGATAGGAATGTTGATGCAGTCCAGTGTTACTTACGTTAACACGTGCAATGACACTTCGGTCACATCTACCATAATTTTCTTGTTTGGGCCCTTGCAGGCAATGCCTTTTTATTCTATATATAAAACAGGTATCCACTCAGAATGTTGAATATACATCTAATCCCTTGCAAAAGAAGAATAATATACATCCAATTGCATGCATCTCTGAAGTAGCTATATACAACTTCATACTATATCCAATTCATCAATGAAAAAAAAGCTGATCCTAGTAAGTTCTACCACCTTTACAGGTGAACCACCAGGGGGGCTAAGAATTTTAATGGAAATCAGTGTAGAAAAAACTTGTGAAGTACCTCAACAAGGCTGGATTTAGTCGGAGAGCTGCACTGTCCAGTCAATGTATCATTCTTCATTTGACTTCGCAGTAGACTTCGAGATTACCACCACTAAGCAACTAAAGTACTCTAGACGAAGAGGATCATGAGAAATAGAGTGGAGGTTATGGTTTGGGCCGAAGAGCTCGAATATAGTGGATTAGGATGGTGGCGGAAAAGAATGGAGGTGGTGGTTGGTTGCATCGCCGTGTGGCTCCTCATCATAGACCGGGAAGCTTGGTCAGAGGAGAGTGTGAGACACGCGACCCTTGTCGAACACCCCATTGCAACCTCCTCTTCTAGCCCCAATCGGATGTCGTTGCAAGTAGGAGGGCGTGGTGCATTCTTGGAGTGCAATGTGGGAGGGAGGGAGGAAGTAGCCAAGGACAAGAATGGGTGAAGGAGGCAGCAGACGAGGCTGTACATTTCGCTGGAGACGGTGATCAACAATGGCTATAGCCAGGCTCAATTCAAAGGAAAAGATGAGGGGGAAAGAGAGAAGAAGAAGAAGAAGAAGAAGAAGACACCCTAGAAAGTTGGTGGAATTTTTAATACCAACCAAATTTCCGTGTTGTAGATAAAATTTCCTGTGCTGCTGAAATGATCTGACATACTTGTTTACATCATATTCCGCTGAAAACAAAACCACAACAGTCGGCAGGTAAATTGGTGTATACACTTATTACCAGCATTTATGCAGATCAGTAGAGTGCGTGGTCGAAGGCCCCGCCTACCTGGGTTTGTACATGGGTGGCTACCTTCCTTCTTTTTAGAATCTTTGTGATTCGCAAGATTCTAGGAATATAAGAATAATAAAAACACACTCATGAATTCTAGAATACTATATAATTGAAAACTGCAAATTGCAACAAGGGGTGTTTGATTACATCATAGAAATATGCAGGAATTTAGAGATTAAATGTTAATTAATTAGAGAGAAGGTGAACAAGAACTCTCAAAGGAATTGATAATATAACATTAGAGCTCACACCACAATGCCTCCGAAATTTACATAAAATTTTTATTATCCTACGAAATTTATTTGAAGCAATCATACCAACCAACACCTCTCATTAGAAATTTTCCTTTGGATTATATTCCTCTATTTTTTCTTCAAAATCTTCTTGAATCAAGAAGGCCCTTAAGATAATGACAAAACTCTTGGTCAAAATTTTTCTTTTCCAAAAGGTATCTATTTCTGTGAGTTTGTGGACCTCAAGTGCCCAGCTGTTCTGATGAATCTTGAGAAATGGGCGTGCATGCATCACCTTTTGCCTCTCAGGAATTCCATGGTCCCGACCTTCTTTGACTCCATCGACTACTTTTGCTTCGGCTGGGATGCGAGGAGATAGAGCAAGAAGCACCACCACCTGCACACGCAAAAGGTTGGGCGCGGATCCTTCTCCATCCAGTACACACCCGCCGTGTTGGGTGTGCTCCCTATCAGGTCAATTCGCCTCGCTCCTCCCTCCCAACCGCCCAATCCTCCCATCTCGGGCTGAATGTTGCACGAGGGATCAAGAGGTGGCCACATTTCGCTGCCTGGATGAGAATTAGAGGCCAGGTTATTTTTTAACACTAGATTCTTATATAGGGCAAGGATCCAAAGGTTCGAGAGGTTGTGAGAGAGCAACAATCTGTTGTACTCTTTTAGGTTGTGCCTAAAGAATTTGAGGTCGGCTTTGTCAAATCTTTTCTCTCGTGTCATAATCAACGTCGTTATTTTGCTTCTCTCTACTTGACTCATCTTCTTCGTTCTTGAGTCCGTGCACACTCGTGCCATATCTCACAAAACTCTAATTTGATCATGTGGGCCCTGGGGGTACATAGGAAGGGGTATTAGAGTGTATAACACGGATTTTAAGATGAATATGCTACTGCAAAAGCTTACTGTTTTAGCTTACATTGTGTGATTTCTCAAAGATAAATCAGTTGTGAATGTCTATATGCAGTCTCGCCAGCGTCGCTTTGCTTTGATAACATAATCTGGTGGTGTGATGCTTGCTTTTATTTTCTTGAGCAGTGATAACTGTAATTTGGTTATGCATATATTGTTTTCTTCCCAACACTCTTGCCCCTTTTACCACTCAAGCAGGTAATATTCTGTTGTGAACGATGAAAGGTAATTAATCCTGACCTGTCTGTAAATCCAGGCTGCATTGTAACGGTGGAGCCCTAAGCCCCTAACACAATTGGAATTTCCTAGTAAGGCAAGTGTGTCTAAGCCCGAGAATTTTCGTTGCAATGTCCTTGAGTCAGATTTATATATGCGATAATTTTTCTAATTACATCTCTATCAAACTTTAAATCATGCAGCCTGTCCAAGTCCAACTTGTACTAACACCACCCACCCACACACACACAATTTTCAAAATTCGTTGAAAGAACTATCCTTACAAAAAAAAGTTATAGAATTGGTCAATTGATGTAGTGAAGTTATTTAAAATAATGATGAACCATCGCTTGTCCAACAGTTGCTTTCAGCTTCATCCTAGTCATCAATGCTTGTAGATACCAAGTCCACCACTCGTATGGGCGCAATGGTCAGGAAATTTAGAGAAAGGACGGTGGTAATCTTGAAGTCTTCTGCAAAGTCAAATGACGAACGATACATTGACTGGACAGCCTTGTTAGGGTACTTCACAAGTTTTTCTACACTGATTTCTATTAAAATTCTTTGCCCCAGCACCCCCCACCCCCCAACCCAAAAAAAAAAACTTTTTTTCATTGATGAATTACATATAATGTGAAGTTGTATATAGCTACTTCAGAGATGCATGCACAACCAACTTTTCTCACACCAAAAAAAAAATGCACAGCCAGCTCAAAACCCAAATGGATAGCAATAGCAACCGATGAATAGACTGCACAAAAAAAAAAAAATAATAACTAGACCAGATCAACTACAAGGGCCAGGGGCGGACCTAACGTTGGTCATGGGGGTTCAACTGAACCCCCAAAAATTTAGGAAAATGAACTGCTACTAATTCTCCACCACGGAGCAAACAAATCCGCAACAAACTACATGGACTGAACTATCCATCCCAGAAAGAAAGATCTGGATGAGATTGCTCACAGCAAAGAAAGGATCCCCAGGACAAAGCTCACTCTTAGAACAACAATCGAAGCAAGTGCTTCCTTACCAGCGAAAGTAGAGATCAATCCACGCCCGGATGGTTCTCCTCTCCACGCCAGTCGGTAGATCGGAGAAGGATGCCCACGAGATAGGAAGTCCGTCGCTTCGACTTCGAGGTTGAGTAACGGGGAGCAATAGCCACGAGGCCCACGACGAGATCCGGAGGAGAGAATGGGCTAGCCGTAGACCTGATCAAACGTCGGGCCGGGCCGGGCCGGGTTCAAAAAGCCCGAACGTAAAATGTCAGGTCTAAGCCCAGCCTGAAGCCCGATAAATGTAAACTTGGAAAACCCAATGCCCAGCACGATTAGGCCGTGGTGCAGGGTTACAGTGGACAAAAAGAAAATAAAAATTCGAAGTAGGAGTTTTTCTTAAGAAATTAGTACACGAAGCAATGTAACATGGAGTTAGAGACGTTTTTATTTTTAAAAATCATTGATCTAATAATAGTTGATTACAAACGTTAAAAAAACCATCGAAATCTCAGAAATCTCACATAAGATTTCGGATTCTGGCTAGGGACAGAATCCAAAATCCCGACCAGGTAAAAAATAAATAAATTGCATAATAATCTCGTAGAAATCTCAGGTTTTTTGACCGGTTTTTACTTTTTATAGCCAGATTTGATCAGATTTAATCCTAAGAAATTCATTTTTCATGAAAATTTGTAGAAAAACCAAATTTTGAGACGTTTTAAAATTTTTGTAGAAACACCATCAAATTCTTATAATTTTTTTCAAACTTGATCATGATTTGAAAATTTTATGGTACTATCTTTAGTAGTGTAGAATCATACGAAAAAATTTCAAAATAATTGAAATTCATATGTTATCTTTAAAAAATCAAAACTAAATTAATATAATTGGGATGTAACTTTGTCGAATTTTATAAATTTGCTCAAGTGTGATCATGATCTAAAATTTTTATGAGAGCTTAAGAATTTCCTCATTACTATTCTATAAAATTTTCAAAAAATTTCAACCTTTTTTGTTTTCTCAATGAAATGTTTGTTAGCATTGAACTTCATTTGTTGTATTTCAAAAATCAAAAACAAAAATAACATAAATGGTACAGTGCACCTGTAAGAATTATATAAATTCACTGGAGTATGATCATGATTCAAAGTTTTTATGAGATCTTAAGTATTTTCTTAATACCCTTTTTTAAAATTTTCAAAAATTCTAAATCTTTTTTTTATTGCTAAAGTAAATTTATGTATTGATTATCAAGCTTTTATCAGTACATAGCATTGTCAGAATTTTTAAAAATTATTGAAGCTTGATTATCATCTGAAAATTTTATAGAAACATTAATAATACATCAGGACCATCCAAAATTTTTTTACAGAAACATTAATAATACATCAGTGACAAACAGTCGTTATAGTTGGAAATTATGGTTGTAGGTGCACAAAGTAATCGCTTCTCCTCTAATGGCCTAACCATATATATATATTCCTAAATCAAGTAATCAACATAGTGGGTATTAAAAAAGTAATTATCATAATATTTTACATAGTTATCTTTTAGGTTCGTATTATATATGATCATATCAAGCTAATAGTATAGTACTGCTCTAATTTTTTTGAGAACCGCAAATCCTTCAAAATATATGTGAATTTTACAAAAAAACAATATAATTTCTCTGAAACCCCTACCAAAACACTCGTTCCAAATAGATTTCTAATCCATGATCATTCATAGTAGGAGTACTTCCTGTTTCCTATTTTAAAAACGTATCTGACCATACTTGATCATATGGAAATTTATCTTTCTAAAATACAGATAGTTTTATAGAAATATCTAGATACTTTAGATATTTTATTTGAAGGAATTTGATGGTGCTAATTGTCATAAATCTAGTGGTCATAAGAACTTATAAATAATCCTTTGAATAAAAAATATACATCATTTGTAAGAGTTGATTTTGGTTTGCAAATATTTACATCTTATTCTTGAAGCAATATGTTGACAAAATATTCATGTTAATTATTTTTCGAAGCAATATGTACTAATTCATTTTCTATGTGTGTAAAAAATACCATTTAATATGCTAACATGTAAAATAAGAATAGATAATAACGTTAGAATTAATATCTATTTAAGAATAAAATGCACCCTTGTGTTGTCAACTGAAATTGTAATAGTTTTATTTAAAAATTTGTAATTATTTTATCACTAAACAAAGTGTCAGTATTAGCTTACTATTTCAAATGTAGCACAATATAATTAGTGAACACTCTTTCATAAAATCCTAAATCCGCCACTAACAAGGGCAAGAGACCATATACGGTTCAAACCTCACAAGAACACCAAAATTTCTTTTTCTTGGTCAAATCCAGATCGCCATGGAATGGAAGAACAACCAATGTATCTAGGACCCAAGAAATGCAGCTGTCACAAAACTAACCCTGCCCTAGCTGTGCGAAAGAAAATGCAACAATAGCAGGAAGGAAGGTGAGTACAAGAATGAGTTGCTCGATGATAGAGACGAAGAGGAGAACATTTCGATGGCTACCTTTGTGGCGATGCCATACGTGGTGGCGAGGTGATGGCGGCGGGAGAGGGGGTGAGGAGGGAGCGGTGGCGATGTCTTTGCGGTCCCGCAAGGGTTTCTTATGGGCGCACGAGAAGGCCAGCCTCAAGTAAGTTGAGAAGTCGGCGGGCCGTAGGCCCAAATCATCAGCTTCTGCCTTATGGGTTGTAGGCCCAAATCCATCTTATATGTGCTATGGTCCATTATAGCTACAGCTTAGGGGGTGACTGGACTAGAGGTATTTTATCGGAATATTTTAAGATCTAGTTCAAATCTAAACTAAATTCTAACATCTCTTAAGAAATTTACCACTCATCCAAATAGAACCTTAGTCTCTTTTTCCCTCTCTTGTTTTCTCAAGGAGTTTTTCCCTCTCTTTTGTGTATACCAATTTGGATCAACGCTGAGTGACCAACTGTAGTATAACCTAACAGAGTAACAGAGGACATGATTCTGGAGTTGCCGTAGCATCCGTTTTCGCTTTTTTTTTTGAAAAAATAGCGGTTGCTACAACTATAGGATATATCTACCTATTTATGATATATGTATTTATGACTGTTTGTTTCTTTGATAGCTCTCAACGATACGAAGCAATAGGTTGAGTATTAGTTAATTTCTATAATTATTAAGTTTTTTTTCCTTTTCTATTTATGGTAGGGTTTAGTCAATTCTTCTTGGATCTCCATTTCGACTCTAAACATGCATGCTTCATTCCATTCTATTTTGACATAAATATCGTGATAATCGACCGGAATTTTGCGAGCAATTTTGTAAACTTGTGTTCTTCGGCGGTCGATTTTGTGAGCGATTTTCGTCCGATATTCATCGAAAATCGTGCGATATTCGGTGATTATCGTGATATTTATATCGCATAAATTTTTCCAGATTTTTTATTTTTTTAAAAAAAATTAACCGATTTACCAATTGGTATTATATATAGTACCGATTCGATATGATCGATAATCGTAATATTCAGGCTATTATCGACGGTAATGCAAGCTTCGTAGATCACAGCAACAGATATCAGAGTGGCGTACAGCTCACCGGCGAATCGAAAGCTGATTTCGCTCACTGAATGTTTCAGTCTTTCAGCCCGCGCCCGACAGCACATGAGAAGTTTTCACGGTTTTGACCTTTTTCTCAGTCGTACCATCTGCCTTTCGGATAACATGGGTGAGTGCTAAAGAGTGGGCATCACTCTCTCCTCCGCCCCCTGCCCAGGATTAAATTCTAGGATTTATCCATGTGTTCACTCTTCTCTTATTTCTAAACATATGTTATCATATATTCATACACTTTAACTAAGACACATCTACGAAAAATGGTAGTACTCATCTTTATTATATCTTTATATAGTGTGCCTAAGTCCAGTCCATGTTAGAAAATGACATTAAAAAGTCAACTCAAAATTATAGAATAACATGTATTAATTTATAAATAAAATTTGAAAGCTAAAATAAGATATATCCGGGAATAGACAGAGTAAATTAAAAGAAACATGGGTTCGCGTTGGGTTGAAACGATCGATGGTGTCACTAATTCGCTGTTGATGTGGCTTTGCAGTCACCAAATGCTGCACCGTTTTGGACTTTGGAGTCGCCACGAGGCAGGAAATGGAGTTCTACTTCTACACTTCTACTTCAGATGCATGATGAGGTACGTCGCTACAACAAAAGGTATTTTCAGGAAATTAGACAGAACAAATGAGAAATTGGCGTGGCAGCTGGGAGACAAGAGCAAAGCACCTTGAGTCACTTTTTTTTTTTTTGAATCAAGAGAACAATGCAACTAGTACATTTTTTTTAGATAATGGAAACTATATCTTCCAGCATCTGCATCATGAGATGCATGTAGCCTACCGTTTATTACAATGTTATAGCACAAATATCATAAAAAAGATTCAACCAAATACTACAAGAAGTTGCAACAAGCCATAAAAACATGAAACATTAAGTCTCAATCTGTATACAACCTATTATGAATCTCCACCCATACCTGCTAAAGAGATCCTTGAGCACAATCTCCAGAATCTGCATGCCGATTACATCACCTCACAAGCGCCCCGACAACAAGAAGATGTAATCATGAGCGCAACCAATTGATGCGAAAGTATATAACCTTCAACGGATTAGAATTTTTTTGCTTATCAAAAGTCATATCATTTCAATATAGCCAAATTGATTAACACAAAGTGACAGCCTTAACCAAAATGTGAGCCCTGAAATCCTTTCCCAACTCCATTAACCAGCTTCCAAATAAATTGTTCATACTTTTAAGAGGTTGTAGATTAGAAGCCGTTTATATGATAGGCCATGCGAAACAAGCAAATTGGTAGTCAAAAAAGATGTATTGTATAGTTTCCTTATTGTTACAAAAATAACATTTTTTGTTATTGTTCCAATTTTTTTACTGAGGTTATCTTTTATCAAAATCACCCCACGACGTAAGTACCAAAATAAAATCTTTATTTTTGACGGCACCTTAAGCTTCCACAATTGTCGATTTGTAACTGGGACATTTTGATGCACTAAAGACTAAAGCTATATACATCGATTGAATAAAAAACTGTCTATTCTGATGGAGAGTCTATCAAAAAGTATCTCGATCTAAAGACAATTGCACCCTAGCAATTTTTACAATAAACTCATGTCAGGCCATTAAATTATTTCCCTAATTGCCCTATGAAAAGGCACATTGAATGTGACAAAACACATTACTTAGCCACCATGGTATTTTTTTCCTGATAATGTTAAAAAGTCAAGAGTATTGTGCACTAAGGACTTGTTCTCAATCCATACACCCTGCCAAAACTCATATTTGAGATCCATCACGAATGTAAAAAGACCCATATCTAAAGAAATGAAGTTTGACTTTCATTAGGTCAGTTTAAAAATGAAAGTCCCCTAGCTTTCTTTCTACATAAAAAAGATGTTTATTTTCTATATATTTTTTTCTAAGGAGAGATTGCGAGACACCATTTTCATTTAGCAATTTAAAAAGCCATTTGCTAATTAAGCATATATTTTTGACACCAACGTCTTGAATGCCCATGCCACCTTGATCTTTGAGTTAGCATAAAATTCGTTATGTAAATCTTGGAACATTGCCACTAAATCATTCTAAATAACATCCCAAAACACTTGATAAAATTCGGCCAAAAAGCCACCCGATCCACATCCTTTATCATATTCCGTTTGAAAAATTGCCGCTCTCACCTCTTTCTTAGTAAACGGCTGCATGAGGAAATCATTCTCCATTGTAGAAACGCGAGGATATCATCCAGAAAGATTTACACATACTGTGACATATGCTGACTTTGTTTGAGGTTTCAATATTTATATTCTGAGTTTGTGAAATCGAGTGCGCGTCTCTTTCCAATCGCAAGAGGGGAGTTTGAGAAGGTTGGAGTTGTCGAGATCAAGATCTTAGAGTTTGACAAGGCACACGCATACATGATCGATCGATCAGTGGATGTGCCTTCTCTTTTCCATGTCCCCCGGCTACCTCGCCTTCTTTCTCCATCGTGCAATTGCAATTGCGCATTGGTGCTCTACCGGTTAGCAAAGCCGAATTCCACAATCCATGAGACTAAACCACTTGTTCACGCATGCGAGGTGAGGTCAAGCAAGTGAAATGAAGCTTCCGGCGGCAACAATTCCTCTTATGTGTGGGCAAGTGGCGTACCTAATTATAGGCCACTTGTTCCCTTTCAGTTGGGCCCCGTGCACAAAGCTGTATATACATATGTAGTTTTTACCGACCTGAGAAGCAACTTCCTCTTTAAACATTTGGTATATCTTAGTATTAACTCAATGTATAGTTTGATACCTCCTAAAAGTGGTAAAAAATCTCAACTATATATGCTGCAAATGCCACCGTCAACTATTCAGCTCCAAGGCTCGGGGGGAATTTCATGACCTCCGGAGGCGCCTCAAGTGACTCCGGGGGCGAAACCCAGAGCGCAAACCACCCAACCATCTCCTCGCTATCGCCGCTAGTGGCGGTCGGCGGTCGGGGGCTCCATAGCTTTCTCAACTCTGCCCCCTCCTCCAGTTCTTCGCAAAAGCAGTCGAGGAGGTGGCGGTCGTCTTTGTTACCGAGCCCAGCCTCATGTGGCGCCGAGCAGCGATTTGGCGGAGATGGCAAGACAGATGGTGAAACTCCACAAGGAACAGTGAGTGTGCTAGTTAGGACATAAGACCGACACGACGCAGTGGCAGATCTATGGGTGTCGTCACGCGCCATCGGTCGAATTGTAGCAATCGACCCTGGATCCGACCAACCTCTACCTCCTCCTCTTCACCTAGACCGAATCTGCTCTTCTCCTTGTTAGATCCGGTCATCCCGATGGTGATTGAGATGGCTCAGTGGTCCAAGCGGGTGCGGCGAGGTCTTGGCCGATGAAGTCAGATGGAGCCAAGGGCATAGAGAGCGGGACGCAGATGAAGGCGTTGTGGTGAGGATGGCCGCGTGGTGGCGCGGCGCATTGAGGACCGGCAGGTGATGGACCATGCGGCGGAGGTCGTCCCAGTCGCAGAGGCACTGGAGGAGGAGGATAAGGGGAAGAAGGCGGACGATGAGTGCAAGGCGCTCCGTGCTAACACTTTGCGGTTGTGGCTGACAACATCCGGACACTCTCAATGGTGATTGCGGTGAGGTTGGCCGCGTGGTACTTTGTGGATGCAGCTAACCTGGCGAGGTGAGGTTGGCCGCGCTATGGCATAGCGCGGCACATTTCAAGGCCAGCAGGCGACAGTTGTTAGAGCCTTTTCCCTCCGCCATCTGAAGAAGAAGAAGGACGACGAGGGCGATCAAGCAAGATGAAGAGAAGAAGGAGAACGGTGAAGGCGGGGTGCTTCATCTCATCACCTTGTGGTTGCGGCCGCTGAAGATAAGTAGGCATGTGTCTGCTTGAGTAGTGCTGCTGCTGGCCAGGTAGTGATGGCTCTTCTTAGCAGGGGCATGCATGGGTCTCCGATTGGTTCAGGGACGCGATGGCATGGAGGTGCGCCTTATCATTTTGTCGATGGTGTTTCATGGCGGGTGGCGTGCGTGGTACTCTATCTAGTGGGGGCCCTCTAGGAGGGTCGCGGTGTCGCTATTTTTCGTGGTGGTGATAGGGGATGCGTCACAAATTTTGGTGGTTCTATGTTGTTTGCTAGAGTCGTGCAGCGGCTCTTTCTCCGTCGTGGTGACCTCTGGTTGGGGATAGTGGTTGGTACCTTGTAACTTCCTCTTCGGAGGCTACTGTTGTTCTCTCTTCTTTTAAAATGAATGGTTGAAAAAAAACTATTCAGCTCTACTCACACGTCACATGTAAACAACTAGATGTAGTAGCAGCGTACATATATTTACTGACATGCCAATTTCTACCTAACTTGTAGAAAACTAAAAACCGGTGGTGCAAGATCTCGTTAAATTATTATACTAGCATGAGACTTTTTATCATTATTAGAAGGTATCAAAATATGTATTGAATTAGTATCAAAAGTTTAAATGATAAATGTACCAACAAATAAAAGAGTTTAAATGTAATTTTTTGGTACCTTATGATTCCTCTCAAGGACGGTGAAAAGGATGCTTCTAATTTTAAATCGTTGCAGAGCAAGCGTGCCGCAACTCCAGGAATGCCGACTGCTGAGGTCGTTTCTCTAGTAGTACTGCTAGTAGTGGTAGACTGGTAGTTTGAAATGAAGAGACTGAGTGAGTTTGTGCCACATGAATCACATTTCAGACATTTGCTAAGCGCCAAGGACGTACGCACGTATACTTTCCGATTGAGCCGAAGGCCAAAATTTCTCAAAAGACCGTAACTTGCTAGGCACTATTGATATGATCGGCTGCCATTAGAGCATGTATAATAGTAGAGCACATACAATAGTAGAGATGAATACTGTCTATAAGTTTTTTCATATCATCTAAATGCAGAACTAAAGACAACTTCTATAATAGATAATATTTTAAGATTGTCTCTACAAGATCCTACAATCCTTTAATTATAGCATTAAAAAGTGTTTATTATATACAATAATTCATATAATGGTGTTTTATACTACCTATATGGTCATCCCTTCATAAAAAGACAATTATACTCTGTCTCATCATTCTCTCCCTTTTATATCAGCAAAAATCTTATGTAATAAAACATATATAGACAAAAGACGTCACACCATTGTGCATGTCCATGTAGTTAGGTTTGACAAGCTTAAAAAGACTTGCACACTAGCGGTGATTGGTCAATGTAGTCTTCGCTTTTTTTTTTTTTTTGTGTGTGTGTGTGTGGGGGGTTGGGGGTGGAAGGTAGAACTCCCGGCCAACCTCCGCATATGGTGTCTTCTTTGCCTGCCGAGTAAAAACATTTGTTCCAACGAAACGACCACCGAAAATAAAAAGAAGAAGAAGATTATGATATATGAAGACATAAACAAGCGACGTGAAGGGGCCGCTGGATTCTTACATGATGTGAAGGGGCCACTAAATTCTTACATGATTCTTGTGTTCCAAACAGGACGGACTGTAATTGAGACAGGAGCATCTCTTCCATCTCAGTGGTCACCATGCTTCGCCATCTTCTGTGCTGCAGTTCTTCCGACTCCCGACTGGTGCCGTGGTTATGTAGTGAGTAGTGAGTGACCTCCAGTTTAGCAGGTTTAAGGTGTTGCAGGAGGCCACTTCTGTGCTTTCTGTGTGGTCACTGGCCAGTATTCGGCTCTGGCCATGAACAGTCAGACCAACTATTGAGTAGTACATCAGTCCAAATCACCTCAAGATTTTCTTTATCTGAATGAAGTGCGCGTTGCATTCGCATCACACGATCTCACCCCATATTAGGCTTAGAACTTTTGGAATGGAAGCTTGATTAGTGATACTAAAGTTCAGCATTGGCCATTAGCAATGGCTGGTGGGATGGTTTGTTTAGAAGATGAGGGAGCCACCGCCGAGGGCGATTTGTGAATCGATTGACTTTGTTGTTTCTCAGTATATATCTTCAGGATTGGATGATGAGGTCAGTGAAGTGAGCATTTGACCACAGGCTACGAACTCTCTATCCTCTTCAAAACACGATACAAATAATCATGAACAATTTCGTAAAATTCTGACAACATTGACACAAAGCCAAAGGCATTTCCAATTCACCGAGTTAATTAAGCCACCAGTATGGACGCTACCTAGGGGTGCAACTGGAACGAATATTTTCCGACCGACCGACCGAATCAATTCGGATAGCGATTTAAATAGTTTTTCGGATATTCGAAGAATTTTCCGGATATGGATACGGATAAGGATAGTTATCTCGGATAAGGATACGGATACGGATAGTAATTATCCGACGGATATAGGAATATCCGAGTTTATAATCGGATAATATCCGGATATAAAATATGGATATTATCCGAAAACTTTAAAGACTTCTCCAAGACTGTGAGTCTCAGAACTCTCCAATCAAAGAGCACCAATCACGTGAGTCAGGAGACACTAGTACCAAGTACTAATACCACTCTTGGTACTCTACGAAGACCGTGTTAACCGCCATGGCAAGTGCCAAGTACCAACTACCATTCTACCAAGTGCCACATCACCCCTCGCCAAAGTGCTAACGCCAAGTGCACCACAAATTACACATACAAGCTGTGCCAAACCAAAATTTACATCAGCTTCAGAGTTCGTGACTTCCGGCTTGTCCACCGGCGCCAGCCAAAACTCAAGGCAATGCGACACTACCACGCAGCAGACCTAAAACCAAAAACATAAAATCCCCAATCCATCATTCAGTGCTCTCTTTCTATCTCTATTCTCTACTAGTCCGATAGTCTCTCTCCTCTAAAATCCCAATCCAAACAAAACCTAATGAGCCGAGTGGCTTGAGTTGAGGCACCGAGGCGGCACCGGCGGTCCGGCGACCTGCCCAGTGGCCATAGCCCGCAGCCTCAGAGGCCGAGCCACCGGCGGTCCGACGCACCACGCCCCGTGAGGGTCAGAGTCTGCAGCCACCTACGGTCCGACCACACCGCGGCCGCTTTCGTCTGGCCGACTTGATGGCTCATTCCGGCCGTTGCACCGAGGCAGCCAGCAGGTTCTGCAACCATCGCTTCACGCAACTGTATATACACACTTTGTATAATCGTATCTCACAGTGAATGGCTACAATGATCTTCCTCTAGTTCTTGTCTCGCATAAATATCTGCGAGCACAATCTAACCAAGTTGCCGTAATGGCCATATCAATGTGTTTGTTTCATGTGCACGATGCTAGAGTTTGCCTACTATTCTATCACTTTGGAGACGGTGTAATCACAAAGCTCTGAACTCAGATGCATGGCATGGTGTGCATTGTGCAGAGTTTTTTTATTCACACCTTCAATTTCTACCTAATACTAGTTTGTGACTTCTAATTTGCTAGTGCCATTGTCTTTGATAATTCTATTATGACTCTACATTTAGCTTTTATATAATCTCTAATGCGTTCATTATTAATTCTTAATTATGTACAATGCAACTACAAAGAAATTCTTGTACTATTTTCTTCACATTTTGTCAATAATTATTCATAACTCATAAGTAATCTACCATTCAAGATGTAACATGTGCAATAAATGATCTATATTTTCGTGTATTATCTGGCTAAAAATATTCGTGACCGTATTGAATCCGGTCTCAGATTCGCCAGATTCGTAAGTGATTTTTTTTTAGATGAAGGAAGATTTTATTAATTTCAAGAACATTACATCAAGATGATACAAGTCCTTAAAATTTTTCCTACTCTACTTAACAAGAAGCATACACCCTTAAACAAAACAAAAAGAAAAAAAAGAAGCCTTGATTGCTACCACCGATCGCAGAAGTTCTCCCCTTTTCATTGAATTGCTTAGTTTAAACATCATCGAAATCTTCTCGCGAAGCAATCCGCACCTCGGATTTCAACATGACAGGCGCCATAATCCGGCACCCTGATTTCCAACATTCGGCGCCACCACTAAGAACATCCGCGTTATTTGAATCATTGCGCCCAAAATCTGAACGCGATCACGGACTCCATACCGCCCATGACCACCAACTTGAAATCTTGGAGGACGAAGACCACCACGCGAGATGAAGTGGACCACCATAGCTGCGACCATTAAATCGATCGCACCGCCTGACTCGCCGTTCCGCCCCGCCATGACCGCTTTAAATTGATTCTTAAAGCATCGCGCCCAATATCCTCAGCAAGATCCGTTGCACATCGCCGAGATTGGACTCAGAACAAAATCAGCATTGCTGCAAGAGGACTGGAATGAGCACGACCGCCATGGCATCGCCTCATCCAGATCCTTCCCCTCTCCCCCCTAATTGGAAGAAACCATCCGATCTTGCTCGATCCGCACGACCCGCCCAACATGGAGCGCTACCCTCCTACCGCCATCGCTGCAATAGGCCGACGACGCCTCAATACACAGAGAGAGATAGATCCAGACCCACCACCGACCATTGCGATCGGGCCGCCGATCCATGGGCGAGAAGATCATGCATTGAGACTTCAAGGAGCTAGAGATAATACCTCGATCCTTTGGCATTTTTGTCGTTACCCTCGGAGCCGAACCTCGTCCTTCGCTACCGCCGCTTTCGGCGAAGCGCGCCTCAATTTGCAACTTGGCACGATCGGATCGCCAATCTAGACATTGCTGAAGAACAATAATTCCCTTCAAGCCGCCGATCACGTGATCCGCGAGCGACACGGAGACGGACTCGCGATCTCGCCATGGAAGGCACCAAGCGGACGCGCACAGAGAGAATCCACGATCTCCCCGCGCCAGCGCTCATTCCATCGGTAGTTATACTCAGTGATCCCGGATCTCGTGAGCGCTTGATGGAGGTTCGGATTCGTAAGTGATAGTATCCGTATTATTCGTGATTCGTATTCACATCCGACACCATTCGCATCCGACCCAGATTCGATAAAAATATAAATACGGATACGGATGAACAATATCCGATCGATCCGATCCGACACATCCCTAACGCTACTGCTCGGGCGTAATGGCGGCTCCCGCGGATACATCATCAGACACGATGCCAGCGCATTAGCCCATCGTGGATCATCATATTTCACACTCAAAACCGATATCTAAACAACAAAGTAAATTTTATAAAAAACATGATACTGGTATTTGCGCAGCTTGCTGCCTGAATAGTGTCATGGCTCATCTACCTCATTTGTTGCCAAATCGTACTATCTTCAATCCTTTATACTCGACGGAGGCTCGTCGGCCTACACGTAGCACTGATTCTGCCGCACCTTCGCTTATACTCTGTCCGCCCAGTCCAAGTTTAAAGAACATATTCTTTGAGTGGTCTTGTTAATAAATATAAGACTAATGTTATGTTTCAATATAAGTTAGTGTAATGTTTTTTTGTGCCTCTAATAAATATCTATATTTATTTAATATTCTCTCGTATGTATGTATTAAATATAGTACTTCATGATAATAATTATGCGTAGTTTAGTTATTTTAATATTTCATTGGTATATGTACCAAAAGAATATATGTCCTATAAACTTGGGCGGAGGGATTATTTGTCCTAACTCCATGCATATAAGCCACGATGCAATAATAATATAATTCTTAGGCCCTGTTTGGTATGGTTGCAGCTTTTCTGAAAAATAGCTTTAGTTGGGATGTATGGCTAAAGGGCTGTACGGCTAAACAGCTGGACTGGAAGGCTTTGGTGTTTAACAGTTTGTATTTTAGTCTTCCGTTTAGGTGTGAGGGTTGTGGGTCGGGAATGAGGGTGAGATAGGTGAGGTTTAGGATTTTATACTTGGTAGGAGGGGCAATTTTCGTCAACTCTAATGGCAACATCAAAATCCCATCCCATCGAAGTTATGGAAAGCTACCATAGACCAGTTTTCGGCTTTCAGCTTCTCTTAGTAGTTAGTACAATGGGCTGTTGGCTTTTAGCTTCTGGTTGCAGAGAAGCCAGCCGTTTGGAACAACTTCTAGCTTTCAGAGAGGAGAAATCGAAGCTGAAACCATCTCAAACAGAACATAAGCCATGCTAATTAGTAGTTACTTAGCATCTCTCTAGATCTTGACATGCAAGCACTGCCCAAGTTGGACAAGAGCAAGCACAAGCGTAGAGCTAGGTAGTCGATGCCTTGAGATCAGCCGTTGTTTTGTGTGGTGAATGGTGGCTGTGAAGTGGTGCTGTCTATAGCTTCCCAAGGTCGGTTTTGGGGGTATTCAAACTGCACCAGCTTAATTTCCTATAAACACGCACACAACCATATCCTTCTCCTTCCTATTGGTTCCTTCCAGCTAATTAAGCTGCATGGTCGTTGTTGCCAAAATATCGTCCTAGAATTCATATGTTATTCTTTTCTCCCATCTGGCATGTTCCTACGGAGGATGTGTCAAGGCTGATTAATTAAGTAGCGAGCTAATGTTCTCTTCGTACATGACCTAATGCTAATGTAAGAGCACTCATTAATATTTTTCTACGAAAGTGACCCATAATGTGCAAGTGAAGGCAGGGGCGGAGCTACAGTCAAGCGTCACGTGTACGTACTGACACCACGACTTCATAATTTATTATACCCATATGCTAAATATTAGCTCGATAATCCGAATAACAAGGCCGACCTCTACAACTGAGCTAGCAGATGCGCAAAGCACCTAGTAGGCTAGCATTCCCACGCCCAAAGCGCCAATGTAGAAGTGCAACGACCTTGACGGCAATATTTCCCGGCTTCTACCGAAAGTGAAGGGTTGTGTCCATGTTCTTGATGTGAGTCGCCTTTTTATATACATTTTGTGATCCCTATTTTTCAATTAACCAAAATATTTATTCACTTTATTTAACAATTTTTATCCCCTATTTTTTCCGGATCATATACATTGATTTTGTATCCGCGCCGAGTCTATCAAGTCCACAAGGTTTTCCACACTTGAAACATGTTACAAGTGACCATCTAAAATTGTTATCATCTTTTGATGTGAAGCTTATAACAAGGAAGAACCACAATGAATGGTCATCTTCAGGTATTCCCAGACTTTCCTTTACGATGAAGGTAGTTCATAATGTAGATAGCAGTGTTTTATTTTGCGGATTTTAATGTCCTTTTTTGTTGCAGGCCAGAGAATTAGCTGAAACCATTTATGCTGCATCAAATGAAGATAAAGCCCATATGATGTCTGAAACTGTCGCTGATGTTCATAATGAACATGCAAAGGCTATAGTATATTCTATATGCCAACCCCATGCATGCAACTAATCAACGCATCGGACTGTTCTAGGTGACGAGCCATGCATCAAGGCTAACAAACTAATAAATGTGTTCCTTGCTTGTACATAAATCTTTTTTTTCTTTTTTTAACTATAAATTTTTATTAGTAGTTCTGATTCACAAATGATTTTCACCAGTGTGTTACTAACGATGAGAGGGATAGAATGATATAAATCTCGCTAATAAGTAGTGATTTTGCTGGCTGGTAACAAATTTCACTACATCTATATATTGACATTACTCCATCTTTATATAGATTTTACTATCATACAGTAGTAAATTGATGTTCATTTGGTAGTAAAATTTGATTTATATGACATTTATTAGCGAGACTTATATCATGTTGTTCCTCTCGACGTTAGCAATCTAATGATGAAATTCGTTCGTGAATTGGAGTTATCAATAAAAAGTTGTGATTAAAATAAAGAAAAACAGATTCATGTACAAACTAGAAAATACATTTATCGGTTGGTTGGACACATTATTGATTCGGTAGTAACTTCGTTCGTAGTTCTATAGTAAAATGTAGAAAATAAGATAGCAAACGTTAGTGTATTAAACAACGAAATGAGGGATTCATGATTTACTACCGGATTGCAGTGCTCAGTACGGTGGAACCAACTAGTAAATACGTTTGCTTATTTGTACATGAATATTTTTGTCTTTATTTTAGACATAACTTTTTATTGGCAGTTTTGATTAATTCTCAAATAGTTTTTACTAGTAGGTTACTGACGATGAAAGGAACAAAATATTATAAGTCTCGCTAATAAACAGTAATTTTGCTAGCAGGTAACAGATTTTACTACATCTATACATAGAAATTACTATATTTCTATATAAATTTTACTATCATACAATACAAATTGATGTTCATTTTGTGGTAAAATTTGATTTATGTGTCATTTATTAGCAAGACTGATATCATATTGTATCTAATGATGAAATTCATTTGTGAATCGAATCATTAATAAAAAGTTATGGCTAAACCAAAGAAAAACATATTCACATACAACTAGAAAATACATTTACTAGTGATCGTATAGTCCACACACAATTTGTACACGGATTCATACACTCGATGGTTTGCACAAGAACGGCTAGTTCTATGACACGGGGTTACGACCACGCTAGAATAGCACTACCATATATATATATGTAAGTTCAATATGGTGAAAAACCACCCTTACGATGAAAACTCCGTGAAACCACCTGTAAAGTTTTGAAAAATTCTCAAAATTACCATATGTAGGGAGGCGAGGTTCACAATCTTGTAATTTGAAGATGAACTCAATCGCTTGAAAGATATAAAAAGACAAACAGCAAAATGAATAGTGCCAAAACAGTAAAAATTACTATACTGAATTTGTCTTTTTCATATCTTTCAAACGCGATTGAGTTTCATCTTCAAATTTTGCAGGATTGTAGAACCTCACCTCCCTACATATGGTAATTTTTGAGAATTTTTCAAACTTTAAAGGTGGTTTTCACGGAGTTTTCACTGTAAGGGTGTTTTTTTCACCAAATATGCTATATATATATATATATATATATATATATATATATATATATATATATAGGAAAATGATTCCATACCCGGTGTACGTGACTCCCACCTTCAAGATATACCATTTAAATGATGTTGTTATACCTCTTTATCCTTTTGAGTATACTCTAATACTAATTGAATTTTTTAAAATAATATTATTTTATTTCAAATTAAGTACATTAACACACGATTAAAAAATTGCAGAAATATTACCTCGATCGCCAAACCGCTTACGATATTAGTAGTCGCCTAAACGGCTTACGATAATCGTAGTCGCACACCCGCTTGGCGATAACCGCTTAATCCTGCGTGTTGAACCGTTAATAGTTGTGCAGAATGTCGCCACACCGCTCGGCGACTATTATATTGTCGCCTGATGCTTTGGCGATTACTAGTAGTCGCCGAACCGCTTAGCTTACGAATCGCACACATCGCATAATTTTTATGTTTTGGGTAAATTTGTTAGAATCTGCTTTGTGCAATAATTGTTATATTAAACCGAAAGAAGTAAAAAACTCTTGTCATGTAATAAACGGAAGAATTATTTTAGTTCGTTAGTGATACGATCTCACTTTGCATATTTTCATAGCCCTCCGGATAGGTCACACGGTCTAAAAAATACGAATAAATGAAGGCCGCCTATGCAAGGCGGGCTACCACTTACGAGATGGGCGTAGATAGCCGACGTTGTTCGCATTTTGTTGCGAAAATCGAAAAGGCAATCGACGCCACTAAACCACGGATATCATGGGCACTAAGGGTTTTCGCGTTCTCGCTGATCGCCGACACGGTCCAAAAATACAAAAATCAAGGCGGGCTACGAATGCGGGCTACCACTTCACGTATGGTCGAGATAGCCGACGCTGTTCTCGCCATTTGTTGCGAAAACGGAAAAGGCACTCGCGGTAGAATCACGAGCACGATAAAATTAAATTGACAATCACGATGTCCTAAAATTTTGAAATTTTTATGGAGGTTCCTGATAAATCAGTGATATTACCATAAAATTTCAAATAATTTGAAGATCTGAATAATGTTTTTAAATTCAAACAATAAAATTTGATTGTTATGAACATTTCAAAATTTAATTTTTATTGTTATGAACATCATAGACAGGAATTTTCAAAATTTTATGGCTCGACAACAACTCATGTTATGAATACTTAAATTATTTGTTGAATATATATAAGGCACATACACCTAAAGTTCGAGGAGAAAATAAGCAATAGATTAGATTATATTACAAGGGCATTACAACAAGGATTTAAATTGTTTGATTTAACTAACTAACTAAAGTTAATCGCTCAATATGGTGGAACAAATGATCGCTTCGCTTATCAGTAAGTACAAAATGTAATGATGTAAGACATTTTCGTCAGATATTACTCCGACCTTGTACTCATCATGACGAGTTATCTGACACCGCTTGATCTCTTACTATGAAAGAACTCCATGGGGATCCGTTGCTTCTAACCGCCGACAGGTTTGCGCCGTGACGCCTCCTGTGTAACATTTAAATTTTTTTTCTTTTTTATGTGGATTGCCCCCATATGGGTATGTCATCCCTATTCTCAGTCTCCCTTACGCATTACCACGGGTTCGGCTGGTCTCACAAGAACGTCAAGGATGTGTAGTGTCATGACTCCTACCACGCTTTCCCCTCTTGTCCCTTCTTCGAGAGGAGGAACCTCTTGCACATCCGTGTGTTGTCCGTCTGAGACATGCGAGACGCTCGCTGCTTTGCTCGCACTCCACTATATGGTGCAGGAGGTGTGTGTTACGATCTTGGACAAGGTGCTGCCGCAATTCAATGCAAGATGCCCGCTTTTCGTTGGAAAGAAACCCAGGGCGACTCGGGTCCGGGCTTTTTCCGGGCGGTAGTGGCACCACCCAGATGGTTGCTCCCCGGTTATCCCATGGGAAGCATGAGATGTGGGTGGCCCCGGGTCCACCCGATTATCCGACCGTTCATCCTCGGCCAAGGCCCGTGAGAATCTCCTCCCTAGATCACCTGGCGTATCAACCACCTCCGGCCATGCAAAAGCGTCGGGGCTTTGGGTCCCCAGGAGGTTTCTCCTTTGACTTGAGCCATTCGCAAGTGTCCTTTGAACTCCCCGTTGCGGGAAATTTAGAACTACTAATTTGTGAGTTTAACAAGAGTATGGCGATGAAACTCACCGATTGGTTGGCCCCTTGCACCCGGCCCGCCGCCTCGTCGATCTAGAAAAGGGACATATCTGGCGGCCTCTCCCCGGGTGAACTTCTCCAAGCGGGGAAGGCCGTGGCGGGTTGTAGAAATTGGTCACGTCCCCGGCTCGATCCATTGGAAGAAGCAACACCGGTCCTTGCCGAGAAAAGAAAAACGATGCATGAGATGGTAGTGTTAAACCGGGTGGACACCAAGGGGTTTACCTCGAGGTGCGGCCCAAACAAATGGAAAGTCGGCCTTCTCCGGGTAGATTGCATCATCTTGCGAGAGGTTGCAATGATTTGGGTCGGGCAACTCCCAGGCCCAGGTTGTCCGCTTCTTTCATCCCGGATATTTGGGGGATGACTTCCTTCTTTGGAGGCGTTTGAAAACGACATTGCTAATTTGTGTAGATTCAGTTGGCGTTTTCGGGTTTGGTGTGTTGGATGTCTCCCTTTGGCCCCTCTTTATAGTGGTCCGAGGGGTTACCCCAAATTTACAGCCTTGTCCATTTTGATGGCGTGGCATCCTCCGTGAAATTGCCCGACTTGTCACCCATCATCAATCGCCCAGACGTCACCCCTTCAAAAAGGTTGCCGACCACACCCTCGGAAGGCTAACGACATTCACCCTCTTCCAAAAGGTCCCACGACCACCCCTCCAAAAGGTGCCACGATTGTCACCCTCTCCGGCGCCAAGACCGAAACCGCGGTTGTCGTTTAATCAGCCGGGATTGCGGTTGTCGTTTGTTTCAAAGGGGGTGCGAAGTCTTGTCGTTTAGTCGAGTATTTTTAAACCCGAAAACTTAAGTATTTCTAAAACGCATTTTGGAACGTTTAGGGCTCTTGCTTTAGTAGGATTAGAATATTCTTTTTAAGGGTTTGATCCACCAAAAAACGAACTAACTAAGCCTATTCAATGCCTTTAGAATTACTCGGGAAATCGATGTTGGTGTGACTACCTTTGGAACCCGGTTGGGATGCCATATAACCAAAATATTCTAAATAAAAGGTGCTTAACATGTAAGAATGTACCATCGGCCACGACAATGGACCTTACAAGATAAGCCAATGCAAGGACCAAAGGGAAAAAAACCGAAAATATAGACCCGTTACCATCCCCACTTTTTCTTCAAAAGCTGTCGTGCCGGGGTTGGTTTCTTCAAGAATCAAGCCAAGAGGTAGGTTTCCAGGTTCGTATGTGCCAAACCTCTTTCTAATGCCTTTGCCCTACGCCAGCCATCGAGTAACTGATCCGGTACTTAAATGTTCTCAACATTGCTTTACGAATATAAGAACACTCAATGTCCCGCTTCCGATGATCTCATTGAACATCACGCTAGCGATTACAGCATTCAAGTTGCGGTGTTTCACCGAACATTTTCTAATCTGCATGGCCCATCTACTCGTGATGCAATCCAAAATGTCTCGTACTTGCTTATGCATGTACTTCAATTCACATCCTTCGTTCGCACTTCCTGTATCTATCTGGGGACAAAACAACTCGGAACTCTCTCGCTGCGATAGTGCCCACCCCCCTTAACTTTGAAATTATTTGCAAAACTTGATTAAAACGGCATTGCTAGCATACTCCCAGCGAGTCATGCCCCCGAAACTTCCATATCAGCTTTGTTTTTCCTGTTCCACTCGTCGGGGATGGGTACATCCGTTCCGTACTACCATGCATTTCATCATCATCTCCTCCCCTTCCTCGTCTTCGTCGATGTCATCATCACACTCCAACATTTCACTTCATCTTGCATCGCCATATGGTCGACCAACTCCAATTGATCAACAAGTTGCTCGATTTCTTCCCCTTCATCTCCCGACCTTCCGTTTCTGCATCCTGATATCATCCTCATTGCTACCTCAACAAGCACCCTACTGAACTTGTTCATTTGTAGCCGCGTCTTTGCTTCGCGTCGCTAATATTCACCTCTTCTCTAGACGCCTTTGCTGACATTACATTCAAGGCTAGATCCTTGCACCACCTTAACCATTTATGCCACAAGTCGTCCGATCTATTTTCTTCAACTCCCCGCAGGCGGTCACCCTTACTACGGCGTGAATACGGCAGATAGTAAGAGTAAACACTTGGATCGAGGAAAAATATTTGGTCAACCAAAGCTTTATATCACGGATGCTAACTCTATCGGGTATAAGTGTTCCGCCATTGTATTTAAAACTCTCAAATCAACACCATTTTGCCCAATTTTTATTTCACCATCGCCATAATATACCCTAAATTTCCTTGCATCCGACATTCTGCTGACGACATAAACAAAATTGATTTTTATATCACCACTAACGTTTAATATCACTAACTAAACAAAATTAATTTTTATATTGCATCAATATCTAAATTAACGATTCCTCTAAAATGAGAAAATTATCATCGGCATTTTCAACGAACAATCTAAAATCGCTATATTACATCAAAATTTAGAATCTCAAATATTGCATCTAAAATTTCTAATATCGATATTGCATCAATATCTATCTATCTAATATTGCATCAATATCTAAAATCTCAAATATCGACATTGCATTAATATCTAAAATTTCTAATATTGCATAAACATCGATATTGTATCAATATCTAATGTTTCTAATATCTAAAATTTCTAATATCTAAAATTTGTAATATCTAGCATTTCTAAAATTTTCTAATATCTAAAATTCCTAAATTTTCTAATATGACAAAATCTCTAAATTGTTTTACACTATACAAATTTAATAACAAAATTAAAAAATTACCTTTTTTTTTTTCCTTCTTTTTCCCCTTTCCCTCTCTTTTTTTCCTTCTTTTCTTTTCCTTTTTCCCCCTTTTTTTCTCCCTCTCCCCTCTCCCTCTCTCCTCCTTCCCTCTCCCTCTCTTCTCTCCTCCGCCGCCCTTCCTTTTCTTTCTTCCGGGCCCGGCAGGCCGTTCCGGATTTGGGTTATGGTCGCCCCTGGGACTACTTAGTGTCCCACCGCCTGACCTTAGTAGTCTTAAACTGGCGACTACTTAGTAGTCGTTAAACCGGCGACTACTCCCGGCCCGGTGACTGGGTTTCGCCGGGATTAAAGGGATTGTCCCAACCTTGGCGACTACCGATTATGAAAGTTTGGCGACTACCCTAATATCGCCAAGGTTTGGCCCGGTATTTCTGCAATTTTTTTAATCGTTTATTAATATTAATTTAAAATAAAATAATATTATTTTAAAAAATTCAATACTA
Organism: Guadua angustifolia; assembly: GCA_036346375.1. NCBI lineage: Eukaryota > Viridiplantae > Streptophyta > Magnoliopsida > Poales > Poaceae > Guadua > Guadua angustifolia. Next base: position 1,917 of record JAYEVE010000642.1, on the reverse strand, counting down.
ATTATAAGATACTCTAAAGTGAGTTCTTTGAAAAATTTCATTAAAGTCCACCCTATAGCAATATTTGTTTATATATTCCTTTTACATATAGAAAAGGGTATGTAGTAAAAAATAAAAGGTTCTCATGAATTTTTTCAACTATATTGTATTGGTATCTTAGAATTATTATTAATATACCGAAAGTGATAAAGGAGTATAAAGTGTTTATTTAAGTGGTATATTAGAGGTAGGAGTATGTACTCCTAGAAGTCGAAAAAAATTTATATATATATATATATATATATATATATAATCAATTGAGGAGTCTGTATAAAGTAAAATTTTACACACATAGAAATTTGGTGTTCCTTTGTATTAAACAATCCTTTCGTTAAACTTTATGAAAACCAATGTACATATTTTAAAATTCTAAAAAATTGCACATAGGGGAGATGAGTTTCTACAACCCCAAAATTTGATGACCAAGCTCAACAAATTTAAAAGATATAAAATTGACAATTAGTAAATAAATAGTACTAAACAGGACAAAATTACTATTTAGCTAAAATTTTTTTTTTTCATATCTTTCAAATGAAATTGAAGTCTTCAAATTTTACGGTGTCGAATCTCTTGACCTACATAAGGTAGTTTTGGAGAGTTTTTTAAAACTTTTACATTTGATTTTCCTTAATTTTATATGATAAGTGTGTTTTACCTCGATGTTTACTTTTTACTATCTATAAAATAAAATTTTACTATCTATTACCGATTTTTTGTACTAAAACAAGGTAACCCAACAAAAGAATTTAGTTCCATTTATCCCCTGTGGCAAAAATAATATGTAGACGGTCATAAATGTTATTGTAATAGATGGTAAAATCAAATGAGTATCATTTGTAAAATATTATGCATCTTGTAGTAAAATCTTATACATACAAAAAATTTTGTTTTTGGTATAAACCACCCTTATTGTCTAAAATCCATGAAAATCACTTGTAAATTTAAGAAAAATTTAAAAATAATAGCATATGTAGGAAAGGTCAGCTTCTATAACTCTGCAAAATTTGAAGACCAAACTCAATAGCATTTGGAAGATATGAATTGACAAATAGCGGATAAATAATGCTAAACAGCGACAAAATTATTATTTAGCTGAATTTGTCTTTGTCATATCTTTCAAATAATAATGATTTTGGTCTTAAAATTATATAGATTTGTAGAATATCATCTCTCCTACGTATAGCATTTTTTTGAGAATTTTTGAAGACTTGTATATGTGATTTACATGGATTTTATTTGTTCATTTGGCCTACCACCCAAATTAAACACATGAAAATCATAAGAAAAGTTTTAAAAATTATCCAAAATTACCATATGTATGGGAGGTGAGCTTTACAATACTAAAAAATTTGAAGACCCACTCATTAACATTTGAAATATATGAAATTGACAAAAGGGATAAATAGTGCTAAAAGCAACAAAATCACTATTTAGCTAAAATTTTCCTTTCATATCTTTCAAATAAAATTAATTTGTTTTGAAATTTTACAGAGTTGTATAATATGACCTCCTCTACATATGAATTTTTTTACAATTTTTAAAACTTTACATATCATTTTCATGGATTTTACCGTAAGTATTAGATACATAGTATTGACGTTATATGATAGTTTTTTAATATATATATATATATATATATATATATATATATATATATATATATATATATATATATATATATATATATATATATATATGGATAGTAAAATATGTTACTAGATAGCACAATGGCTATTTATTAGCGAGACTTATGTCATTCTATTCCTCTCATCGTCAAAAGCTTGGTGAAAACCTTTTTAAATCGATAGTAAAAACTGATTTATGTAGTGAGACTTATATTATTGTGTTGCTCTTATCATCAATATACTATTGATGGAA